>CAUYRH010076174.1:0-20026 GCA_963574655.1 Perodicticus potto | reverse complement strand
TTCACAAAAGAGGTAAAGTCTCCATCTTTCTTTAAGGCTGCATAGTATTTCATGGTATACATGTACCACAATTTATTAATCCATTCGTGGGTCGATGGGCATTTGGGCTTCTTCCACGTCTTAGCAATTATGAATTGGGCTACAATAAACATTCAACGATCAAAATGTTTCTGATTGTATATGAAGCACATTCTGCCCTATGATTGCACCAATGTACACAATTATGATTTAATAAAATTATTAAAAAAAAAAAAAAGAAAGTTTCAAGACACAAACTGTGTTACAGTCCATTATTTCACTTCCAAGAAACGGTCATCAGCGTCCTTCTGACTCACCGGAGCAAGTTTCAACTTGTTTGCTTTACAGGTCTTGCTGGGATGGCTTCATTTATTTACACAAATATGTAAAATACATAATATAATGTGTTGAAATTAGAGAATCAAATATTTATTTCAGAGTAGAAAAGTTCTGGTGGATAAGAGACGTAAGGCGCATCCATGGTTGTGAGCAATCGTGATGGATTGTGTAGAGTCAACTGGCAACGAGAATCCCAGTGTTGAAGGGAAAATTGATTATTGTACAATCAACTAGAATCTCTTCTACAGTCATTCACCAGAGATGTGATGTAGAAACACAATCTGATTTCCTTGTTCATAGGATCCCTCTGACTGCTGTCCTGAGCAAGTAGAAATACAAACCAGTTGAGTGTTCATGCTCAGCTGGAATAAGTCAAGTTCAACCACAATAATAAGCGAGAAGCCAGACTGTGTGTGAATGAATCTAGCGAGGTATCAGGAGCATTAATTTTTCAGTGAAATAAACAGTGAGATTTTCAGTTGTGTCTAGATGGGGGAAGTGGTTTTTGAGGACAATGGACAAGGTATGAAGTTTGTGAGAGGGTGTGAGATGGAGAAAGATAGCTCAATTGTCAGGCAGAGCTAATGACTCAACTCAGCACAGTGATTCTAAGTTTAAAAGGATGTTTTCCAGTGTGGTTACACTTCCTCTCCCGACACAATAGCTTGCAGGTGTTGGAAGTGGGAGTGTAATAAAAAAACAAATTTAACCAGGGTTTTTATTGCCTTATCAAGAAGCGAAGGTCGTCTTGGGTGTAAGCAAGGGAAATGATATAAAGATTTACCAACTAATTTAACTGGATAAATTAAATGGCACATGGAGAATAAATGGTGTGGTGGTTAGTACACGATGGCAAGGTCAAGGCACTGAAGGTTGCGTGTTTGGTGCCAAACTTTTGATAGTTTTACAGTATCGAGATGGAGATATGAAAAGACAGGAGACAGTAGGAGGAGAGGGAAATTTTAGAATTTAGAATAACTTTAGAAATCATACTCAGGGAGACTTGAGTACCAAGGTATAAAGGCTAGTTCATTGGAGAAGAAGAGCCGAAGGACCTGGGAGGCGAGACTTCAAAGGAACACATAAAGGATGCACTAAGAATCGTAACTGGCATGGTTTCAGAGCAGGAGTGAAGTGGGATGGCAAGACAGTCTCTGTGTTTATTCGAAATCCTGGGACTTCGGTGGAGTATTTAGATCTCACAAAATAGATATGGATGTTGAATTAAAATTTTGGTTTCAAGTGAGGTACTCTGCTTAATAGAGGCCAAATTCAGACACCTTCCAACTCTAAGCCCCATTCTCATTTACCGAGAGCTGAGATCAGGACGGGGCAGGCTGCTAATTAGAGGCGACTGTGAGTTACTGCCGAGCAGTGGAAGTGTATGATTGTAAAGAAACTGACTGCTCGTGTTGCCCTGAGTTTCTTTCTGCATCAAAGACTATAAATTAGTTGTGTCTGACTAGTTGATCAATCCATTAAATGAATTATAACCAACTCAAACTATGTTTCTAGAGACCAGCTTCAAATTAGCATCAAATGCCACATGCATTTTGCTTCGTAAGTAAAACACGAACAGTGCAGAATGAAAAATTCCTGACCCAAACTCAACAAGGAAATAAAACTTTGACCAAAACAATACTTACTAACTTAAAACTGAAAGTAACCAACAAAGCAAGTTAAATGTGACAGTTTCTATGTATTGTAGACATCAAAAAATATTAAACAAGAGGATTCAGAAAACTAGTTTTCTGTACAAAAATATTATACAAAATTATATCAAGGGAAATAAATGGTAAAAGCCAGAGGAGATGGAATTATAAGGACCCTGATCTGATTATTGCATATTGTCTGCACACTTGTATTGAAATATTACACTGTTCTTCATAGTAATATATAGCTATGTGTCAATTCAAAACAATAATAATGCTAAAGAAAACCTAATCTTTTTAAAAATAGAAGCTGAAAAATACATCAAGGAAAAAGAATAAATATATGGAAATGAGTATAGTCGATTTTATAGATTTTCATTTACTTCTTTAGTAATATTTTGCCTCAAATTTAAATTTAATATATTCTCACTATAGAAAATTTGTAAAATGATAAGTTGTTTGGAAATTTGTGTATGTCACCCTAAGATAGCTATATTTATGTCTAAATATACCTTATTGACAGTTTTGTTGTTGCTATGGTTAGGATAGAATTGCTTTTGTAATCATTAATCCTGCTATACCCATTTAACATAATAACCTCAGCAAAAGTCACATCAACAAATACTACAGGGAGCTGAGTAGATCTACTAAGTCACTGAAGGGTAACATTCAGATAGGTGAACAGCCACTTACCTCTGACGGAAGCATTGATGGAAACGCCAGCAGAAAGGAACAGATAATCGAGAAATATTTTCAACCTGTATGGAGCTTTTGTATTATGATAGCACCCTCATTTCAAATCGGTAGACCAATTAGCAAAATATTTTTTGAAAAATATCTCAGAGTCACTCTTTACGTGAAAATGAATTCCATAGGGGAAAAAGTTGAAATGTTAACATGAAATTTCTTAAAAAGTTAATTTAACATTTCAATGTTTTGGAACATGTCCAACATGTAGAACCTAAGAGAAAGATTTACAAGCACACAATATAAATTTAAAAATTCTTCATAAGCGAAAATGTTAAAATGATATCTAAAACAGAAGTAATTGAGAAAATACTTTTTCACAGTTGTAACAAAGGACATATTTTCATTCTACCAAAGCTACTTTTATCACACAATAACTTTTTTTAATTTTTTTTATTAAATCATAGCTGTGTACATTAATGCAATCATGGGGTACAATGTGCTGGTTTTATATACAATTTGAAATATTTTAGCAAACTGGTTAACAAAGCCTTCATGGCATTTTCTTAGTTATTGTGTTAAGACATTTATATACTGCATTTAGTAAGTTTCACCTGCACCCTTCTAAGATGCACCATAGGTAACTTTAAAAGATAGTTCAAAAAACATATTAAAAATTAGAAATATATGATGGTGCCCATAGCTCAGTGAGTAGGGCCCAGGCCACTACACTGAGGCTGGTGGGTTCGAACCCCACCTGGGCCAGCTAAACAACAATGACAACTACAACAAAAAAATAGCGGGGCATTGTGATGGGAGTCTGTAGTCCCAGCTACTTTGGAGGCTGAGGAAAGAGAATCGCTTAAGCCCAAGAGTTTGAGGTTGCTGTGAGCATGGCACTCTACCGAGGGCAACAAAGTGTGACTCTGTCTCAAAAAAAAAAAATTAGAACCATAATAATGTCCAAAATCAAACATAATTAATCATAATTTAAAAAATATGAATTCAGTAGTAGCACTAATCTTGTCAATTTCACAAAACATTTTAGAAAGAATCTCATTTAGTATTCAGATAGTGTGCAAATATTGTTCTCACTGACTACCCAATAGTATATGCTAAATTCCTTTTCAAAAAAACAAGTCGAAACTATACAGCATAATACTACAATTCCATTCATGAAAAAGTATCTTGATACAGAAATGCTACATTGTATCTATGCAAAGATGGTACTGCATTACTTTTACATAAGATAAACCTGAATTTATATCAAATAATGAAAATTACATGAAAAAAGTACAGAATGGCCATAAAATTTGTGTGCAATTTAAACAGTTGTAACGAACTTTACGGCCACCCTGTATATGCATGTATATTACATATGCATCAATAACAGATTTCTAAATAGATACTAAAAAGAAGATATAAAATATATTGGATATTGAAAATAACAATATATTATTTTCTTACTAAAAGTCTAAATCATACAGTTCAACTAGGACCACCATGACAAGTCTGTTGTCACTGAAAGAAAACAGGAGCTCACCTGATGAAACTTTGGCCATGAGTGGAGTCAATGCTAGCAGGGCAAAAGAAACTGTTCATAGCCACTGGCTTTTCGGTGATAAAGTTGTTACCAAGGTGTGGGTTAAAATTTCAGTGCCCCAATGGATATGTTTGTATTTTAACAACTAATGGATGACAGTGGAGCTTCTTGCTCCCTTCCCCATTCTTGGAGGGAAAATGTGTAGATAAGAAAAGGGAGGCGGCCAAACCTATATGGATAGAGATGTTTAGGTGTAGAAATATTTACAGGTCTGAGTAAGGACACAGGTTAGCATACACTCATGTATTTCCTTGCCTTGAGCTGAGAGGGCCCAGAAGCAGTGACACCACACGCACCTGGTGTCTGGGTATTGGCTTCTAGCACCATTCTCCAAAAGATAGAGTCAGGTGTCCTTGGAGAAATGGTTGATCACAGGGTTCAGAAAGACTTATATATAAAGTGACCATCATGGCAGAAAGTGAGGAAGCGCTAATCTCTCTCTCACACACACACACACACAAATAATGGTATATGTTATGTCAAAGTGTCACAAGAGCCCACTAAGTGTCCCAATGGTCAAAGCTGAAACAATAAATCAATTAATAGAGTAGTGACAAATTATTACCCAAAGTACGAAGTAAACATTCATGAATGCATACTAATATAAATAAATGAATAAAGGGGAAAAATGGGGGAAAGGCAAACTCACCCATGCAGAGAATTTGCACACGTAAGGAGATGAAGCAGCACTCACAGTCCTTACACATAGGCTGTGAATACCAGATTCGCTCCAAAGACTACCGTGTGCAAAAGTGGCAGGATGTCATAGTGCGGCCGTGACAAATATAACCTCTGCCAGGCATCAAGGTCAACACCAGCCATGAAAGCCACGTGGACAATTTGTATCCTTCATGTGATGTGGTAAAAATTGCTCATAGCCTGTTATCTTTTCCTAGAAAAACATAATTGGATGTGGTAAAGTATCTTAAAATAGAACAATGGATTAAATCTGAATAAAGCGTAGACTTTTAGTTACTAATGTGTCCATGTTTTTTTTTTCAATTTAACAAATATGCAATACTAATGAAAATTGTCCATAATAAAACTGGGGGAACGTTATGTAGAAACTGCACTTTCTTTGGAAATATTCTATAAATCTAAGGCTACTCTAAAGGATAGTTTATTAAAAACTTGATTATCCCAGCCTGCTTCATGCCCTTATTCTCCCTGTCAGAGCCCATCCAGTGACGTGTACTGGGGAGAGACAGACACCTGTGTTACAATTATACTTTTTCAAGATGCGGATGAAGCCTTGCTGGGAAATCTCACCTCCAAACACTATAAACACCCTAGTTTTGCTCAAACTGCCATTGGTTGCCAGTCCTGAGCTGGGACGTCAGCTTTGATTGACCCTAGTCAGGGGCCCCTCCCTGCTGGGTGAAGTCAGGTTCATGGCAGGTTAATCCCTTCCTTCTGCACAATCTCTTTCGTAGCTCACTGATTCCCATCAAAGCCAAAGCTCCTTGAGCACTTCTCTGCAGACCTGTGCGCGTGGTTGCAGCGTTTCATAATTTGCTTTCTGTTTCCTCCCGTCTCTCTCTGTTCTTCAGCAGAGCACTAATTTGGATGCATTTGGATGATATTAGCAAGAGTCGACTCTTCTCAGCCCCTGCCCCATTTTATTTATTGTTGAATATATCCAATGACCTGAATAAAAGTGAATTAAAAATGAGCTATTTAAAAAAAAAACTTGATTACCTACACATCTATCTCATTAAATAGAAAAATACAATAGTAACCCTTAAATAATAAATGTAAAAGAATACCTGGTTGATCCTGCCAGTAATAAAAAGTAAACAAATAATAAACAGACAAATAAATTAATGTAATAGAAAAAGGTGAGATTACAGAAAGTTAATATGGCTTAAGTTTGTCTTTTTAAATATAGATAAAGGTGATACAGAAATACTTATGGCGGCTTGGCGCTTGTGGCTCAAGCGGCTACATACACCAGAGCTGGCAGATTTGAATCCAGCCTGGGCCTGAAAAACAACAATGACAACTGCAACCAAAAAATAGCTGGGCGTGGTAGTGGGCACCTGTAGTCCCAGCTATTTGGGAGGCTGAGGCAAGAAAATCACTTAAGCCCAGGAGTTTGAGATTGCCGTGAGCTGTGATGCCACAGGACTCTACCCAGAGTGACAGCTTGAGGCTTTGTCTCAAAAAAAAAAAAAAAAAGAAAGAAAGAAAGAAAAAGAAATACTTATGGAGAGATTAACCAAAACAGCTAAACCAAAAGAAACAAAGAAACCAATTACTTTAGTTGATAATAAAAATAAGGAGGAGAACATAATCACAGGTCATGTAAATAAATAAAAGTAAATCATAAAAGTACTGTAAACTACTTACTTTAAGCAAATGAATTGGAAATATCACACAGTGATATTCTGTAAATCATAAAAGTACTGTGAACTACTTACTTTAAGCAAATGTTTTTGAAATATCACACAAATAGAAACATTTCAGAAATGCTTCAGGATATTCCAAAACAGCTGAAAAATACAGAATTTCCAGAAAACAGGCAATCTCAGCACAGTTTAAAAATGAAGAAAACTTCATTTGGAACACACACTCAAGCTGCTGAAAAATCAAAAGGAGAGAACAATCTTGAAAAGTATTTATAATCAAAATGAATTGGCAATCATATTATTAGCTAACATCTCAAAAGAAAAGTTGAAATAAGAATAAATGGATTAACAACCTTAAAGTATGGGAAAAAATCAACTGCTACTCGAGAGTCAATGTTCAGTAAATGTATTCCACCTGAACTAACTAAACATACAGAGAAAAGACATAAAAATGAAAATAATGTCATAATGTTTGCCCATCTCAAAGATCACTGTATGCCACACCAGACAGTGATCTTTGAGATGGGCAAACAAAGTCTGTAATTTTCCCATTTATCATTTGGGAGAGAGTTTCCTGGCCATGGACCTATAAGGGGACGCTGACACAGAAACTGGTCACCTCCCCGAACTGAAAGGACAGAGCAGAGGAGACAGGAGAGCCAAGGCTGCTACCTTCACAGTGGACAGTACCTGAGAGGAGGCAGCTGCAGGGCGACTGGATCTCAGAGCTCTGCAGAGGATCCTGGGTGAGTCTGGAGCATGGGACAGATCAACGCACAGGCTGGAGAAAGAACCACTCACACAGCCCAGAGCTCACACAACATTACTGCTACTTTCTCACCATCTTGGAAAGCTTTGAAAACTAAACACACTCAGGATAGCGCCTGTGACTCAAAGGAGTAGGGCACCGGCCCCATATACCAGAGCTGACGGGTTCAAACCCAGCACCAGCCAAAGACGGCAAAAAAAAAAAAAAAAAAAAAAAAAACTAAGCACTCTCAGATAGGTGCTCAGGAGCGTTTTGCTTCTGCATTGATCTAGAATTATCCCTAGACAAAAGGTAGCCTTTGTCCTTCCTAAAAGTTCCCAGTAGTGTCAAATTCATATATTTGGCAACTGATGAAAAATAAGGTTATAGAACAACGGCCTAAAATGTGACCCACCATGAGAAGAAAACTCAGTTGATAGAAGCAGACCCAGAATGACAAAGAGGATAGAAAGAACAGAAAATGGCTTTAAAGTAGTTATAATTTGATCCACACCTTCAAGAAGACAAATATTTGGCATCCTAAAAGAGTTATAAAAAAGACCAAACTGGGAGATTTTAGGGATCAAACAATACAGCGGATCACAGGATGCAGTGAGGATGTGTCTGCTCCATGGAGAGGAGTCAGAATAACAGGCAGATAGTTGCAGGCTGAACAGATCATAAAGAGAGAACATGGAATCCACAGATGACTGCTGGAAGCGCGGAAAACAAAAGGGAAGGAAGGCGGAGAGGCACCTTCCTCGGCCTGGCTCAGCTGGGCATGGGAAAGACTCTGGACCTGGAGACGGAGTGAGTGAGACAACCGTGGAGCTTCACATGCCAACCACGGCCTTTACAATTCTGGTTAGGGTAGAACCTCTCCACCCCTGTAGGCATCTGGAGGGACACAGAGAGCTGCCCAGAGATCGTCCAGAGACATTGCTCCAGAGAGGGGCTCACATGGGCTCCCACGGCAGCTAGGTCCTGAGCGGCAGTGGCCAGAGGCCTCTCTGAGGGCCAGTCCCAGAGGTCACAGACTGTCCTGTGGCCAAGACTGCTGCCAGGCCAGCAAGAGGGAGGGGCAATTAGGACAAAGGAAACCACAGGGTGTACTGTCCTGAGTGTGAGTTCTCTTCACTTCTGGGTGGGGAGCAGTGACACGGCTTCCAGCACAGACATAGAAGCTGCTCCTGTCTCTGCAGAGGAGGAGTGAAGATCCATTACACCAACTGAGCTGTATCAATGCTCAGGCCCTGATATGGAGTGGGCTTCTCCTCCCCCTCTGCCCACTGCTATGATGCCTTCACTGTCCCAGTGAGAGCTGACATGGGGCAGTAGATGACAGGCTTTTGGGAACTCACAGGGACCACTGAGTGAGTCCCCAGGAGCAGTGTAGCCACTGGGCCTGCACTTGCCCTAAATGGGAGGCCCCACTCTTCTGCACAGTGTGGCCACACCCCTAAACCAGGAGAGCCAGGGAGCTTTGGGCTGAGGGAAGAAGCTTTGCACTGCAGTGATTTTAGCAATGAGCCATGGGCCAAGCACCTTTTATGACTCTCATGCACATCATAGCCTAGAGGCAGATAGCAGCCCCTGAAGGACTTGCCTTCACGGGTACCAGGATGGGGGCATGACAAGGAAATGAATCATGTTCCTGTCTGCTGAGGCACTGGGGAAGGCTGTGCAGCCTCTGCAGAGACCTGACCACATTCCACCAGGACCTCTCCTGTCAACCCAGTCTAGGGCTGGTGCTTATGCTGGCCACTAGGGAAACTGCACATAGGTTTGCCCAATATAGCTCTGTCCAGCCTTACCCACCTCCCATGCAGGACTGAGCAGGAAGCTCAGCCATATTCCAAAAGAATCATACTATTTCCCTAACAGTGGATTCCAACTAAAATGAAAATTCTGAGAAGCCAAATAAAATACTCAAAATATGGATTGTAAAGAAGTTTAATGAGATCCAAGAAGTAATCTGAAAACCAATAAAAAATCAGATAATCAATTTGTGATATGAATGAGAAATTTACCAACGAGATTTATATTTTAAAGAAAAGCCTACTAGTACCTCTGGAAGTGAAAAATTCATTGAAAGAATTAAAAAATACACTTGAAAGCTAAAAGAAGAGACTACACCAAGCACAAGAAAAGACTCTCAGAACTTGAAGATAGATGAATTAATTCTGTCAGAAAAAAATACAGAGTTTCAGAAAATGAACAAAGACTTGGAAAACTATAAGATTACATGAAGGGTCCAAACCTACGAGCTATGGGTTTTCCCTGTGGAGAAGAAAAAGCAAAAAGTTTAGAAAAAGTATTTAGCCCTTTTTGATCTCATTTTTATGCAATCTGCGTAGTTCTCAGCTCTCATTTATTTTGGGTGAGAAAGAGGTTGGTGGATTACTTGTAATCATCCTACAGTTTTAAAAGGGAAAAACATCAATATGAACTCACCCGATGGTTTTGTTATCTATTTTAGGTTACATGTGAAGTTTTTATTTATAATTTTTTTGAGTGTGATTCTTCTTGAAGCAAACTCCAGGATGAAGTTCAAGCTTCGTCTTGCATGTCTCAGGGTAGAAATGGTTTCTCTCCTTCCATCTGTCTCATTTCTTCTGCTGCCAACCATGCAATCTTTTGTTATTTCGTTTTCATTTTGCATTATGAAATGCACCTTTTCATTTAGCTTTTCCTCAATGTCAGAAGATGATGGTCTTCCCCTCTTTCTTGAATTTCTGTTCCTCACTTTGCTGACGAGCTGAGTGATGAGATTTTTCCTGTGAGAAGGGTGGGTCTGCATTTTTTCTCCACTCTCCATATTATCTAATGAGTAGAGGATATAGCAACTTTTCCACCATTTGTAGAACCTCCTTATAAGTCAGAATGTCCACAGTAATGAACAGCTCCATCCGTTCTTCCCATAAACTTTGTGTATTCTAAAATAACTATTGGTTTTTCAAACTGAAAAGGCTGTTTCTTCCTATAACCAGTGATCAACTGTTTTTGAGGGCCAAAAAATGTACTCAGCATTGTCATTCACCTCTTCTCATGGAATGGGAAGTACCAAAAGAAAAAAAAAAGTTAGAAGTCTTCCAACAGTAGAGTTGGAACTGGAAAATCATTAGGCCAGATGGGGTTCAACGTAGGATCAGACAGAGTTAAAAGACAATTCCTAGAGATTCAGAAAACAAGATTGAAGAAACTCAGAGAACTCTAAGGAAATATGCTGCAAGAAGGACTTCATCAGGACACATAGTCATCAAATTATCTAAACCCAAGGAAAAAAAAAATCCTGAAATCAGCAAGAGAAAAGCATCTTGTCAACTATAAAGGAAACTCCCTCAGACTAACAGAAGACTTTTTATGAGAAATCTTATAAGCCAAAAGAGATTAAGGTCCTAGTTTCAAAATTCTGAAAGAATTAAACTTTAAAAAATGAATTTTATATCCTGCTAGAATAATCTTCAAGAGAAGTCTTTCTGAGACCACCGAATACTGTTGAATTTTGTCACTATGGCAGTTCCCTACAAGAAAAGGGAGTTCTAAACATGAAAACAAAAAATTAATGCCATTATAAGAATATGTGAAATAATAAAACTCACAAGTGCTATAAAAAAATAAGAAAGTAAAGCTATAAAGCAAGTGAATGACAATTAGCACAATAGCAGGAACAAAACCATACATATCAATATTAACTTTGAATGCAAATCTATTCAATGCATCACTCAAGAAATTTAGATTGACAAAGTTTTTTTAAAAGGTCGAAGATATGCTGCTTACAAGGAATCCCCTGCACTGCTAAAGATACTTAAAGACTTAAAGAAAAGGGATGGAAAAATGTATTCCTTACAAATGACACTGTAGTGAGTAGTAATTGCTATACTCCTACCAAATAAAACCAACTTTAAACCAGTAATAGTAACAAAAGCAAAGGAGGTGACCATATAATGATAAAGTTCTTAATTAAACAAAAAGACAACAACAATCCTATGTTATACATACAGTAGAACCTCCATAGTTGAGCGCCTCTTTACACTGACCACCTTAAGTTGACCTAATTTTCATAGAGCAGATATGCACCACAAGTATGTATAAGTACAATAGGTCTAGTTCCTTAGGTTGACCATCTCCATATGTTGACCAGTTTCCTACACTCTCTGTGTGGTCAACTTACAGAGGCTGTCCTGTAAATACACCGAACATCAGAGCACACAGATTGATAAAACAAGTATCAGTAGACCTATGAAAAGAGATAGACATCAATAGAGTAATACTGGGGGAGTTCGACACTCTCCTTACAGCACAAGGGAGATTATAAGACAGAAAATCAACAAAGAAACACTGGACTTAAATTGGACTTTAAACAAAATGGACCTAACAGACTTTAATAGAGCATGCTACCCAACAACTACAGAGTAAACTTTCTTCTCATCAGCACATGAAACATTTTTCAAGATAGAACATTTGTTAGACCACAAAACAAGTCTCAGAAAATATTAAAACAACGAAATCATATAAAGTATCTTCTCAGACCACAGTGGACTAAAACTGGGAACCAGTTCTAAGAGGAACTCTCCAAATTATACAAACAGAATTAAACAACTTGCTTCTGAATAAAATATACAAATAGAATTAAACAACTTCCTTCTCAATTACAAAATTAATATGGAAAAGGGAGATATAACATACAAAAAAAATCTCTGGGATACAGAAAAAGTAGTACAAAGAGGGAAGTTTGCACCATTAAATTCCTACATAAGAAGAAAAAAATCAAAAATCTACAATCTAACTTTGCATTTTAAGGAACAAGAAAAACAAGAACCAACAGTACACAGAAAGGGCAGAAGAAAAATCATAACAAACAAATATCTGGACAGAACTAGATGAAATTGAGACCAAGGCACAATACAAAGGATCAAGGAATGAAAAGTTGATTCTTGGAAAAGACAAAATCAATTCCTACCTGCTAGAATAACCAAAGGGGGAGAAAGAGGGAAGATTCAAAGAAACACGGTCAGAAATGAGAAGACGACATAACAGTTACCACCGCAGAAACAGAGAAGACAAGGAGGCTACGGTGAACAACTCACACTCACACATCGGGAAACCCAGAGGAAATGGGCAAATGTCCTGGACACAAACAGCCTCCCAAGATCGAAGCAGGAAGCAGCAGAAACCCTGAGTAAACCAATATGAGCAGTGACATTGGGACCGTGACTGAAAACGAAGGCAAAAACAAACAAAACCAACTCCCAACAAAGAGAAACCTGGCAGAAGGATTCAAAACTTGCTTTACCAGACAAATAAAGAAAAACTGACACCAATCCTACGAGAACTGGTCCCAAAAAATCAAGGGGAGAGAATACTCCCTAATTCATTTGCGGAAGCCGTATTACCCTGATACCAAAGCCAGACAAAGACACAACCATAAAATGATACTTCAGCCAAATATCTCTGGTGAACATGGAAGAAAATACCCTGAAAAAAATACTTAAAGAATCCAACAGCACATCAAAAAAACAAACAACAAATGTGCTGTACTCAAGTGGGTTTTATTCAAAGAATGTGAAGATGGTTCAACATATACAAGTCAATAATTATGATCTTCCACTTTAACAGAATTTAAAATAAAAAGCATGTGACCATCTTAATAAATGTAGTAGAGAAAGTAGTGGATAAAATTCAGCATGCCTTCATAAGAACTTTCCAAACCCTGGGTGTAAAAGGAATATGCCTCAAAATAATAAAAGCCACATATGTGAAACCCCAGCCGACATTACACTGAATGGAAAAAACTTCCACACATTCCCCCCCAAAATTGGAACAAGATAAGGATGCCCATTTTCACCATTTCCATTCAACATGGTCCTAGCTAGAGCAATCAAGCAAGAAAAAGAAAAAAAGGCATCCAATTTGGAAAATGTATAGTCAGATTATCTCTCTTCACTAATAATATAATCCCATAGCTAGAAAACAGTGCAGACCCTCACAAAACTAGTAGATTTGGTAAGTGAGGTTAAAAAGTTTCAGGATGAAATATCACTATACAAAAATGAGTAGAGCTTCTGTATACCAATAATGATAAATTTGAGAATCACTTCATGAAGACAATTACATTCAAAATAGCTTTAAAAAACAAATACCTGAGACTATATTTAACCAAGGAGTGAATGAGCTTTACAAGAAAAATACTATAATATGCTAATAGAAGAAATTGTAGATATCATAAACAGAAAGACATCTCATGTTCATGGATCAGAAGATCAACTTCATTAAGATGACAATATTGCCCAAAGCAACCTACAGGCTCCACACAGTGCCTACCACAATGGCAATGCCATTTGTCACAGAATAGAAAAAGTAATCTTAAAATTCATGGAACTAAAAAAATGCCTGAGTAGACAAAGCAACCCAAAAACAAAAAGTGCAAAGCTGAAGGCATCGTACTACCTGACTTCAAATTATACTACAAGGTGGGTGGCGCCTGTGGCTCAAAGGAGTGGGGCACCGGCTCCATATGCCAGAGGTGGCAGGTTCAAACCCAGCCCCAGCCAAAAACAAAAACAAAAACAAAAACTGCAAATTACACTGCAAGGTGATGTGACTGGCCTCTCTCTCTCACCAAATTAAAAACTTAAGTTAGATTAAAGACGTAAGTGTAAGATTTGAAACTATATAAGTTCTAGAACAAAACCTAAGAAAAACTTCTGATCATTGGCCTAGGAAAAGGATTGATGACTAAACCCTCAGAAACAAATGCAACACTACAAACACATGTATACACACAAATCAACAAATGGTGCTTAATTAAACTTAAAAAATTCCTGCACAGTAAAAGTAATAACATAGGGACCCGTCTACAGAATGAGATAAAATGTGAAGTGTGTATCCAACAAAAATGCCATGTAGAATATTCAGAAGCTAAAGGACTCAGAAAACCACAACACCAATAAAATAAAAACCAATAAATTCATAAAAAGTGAGCAAAGGTCATGAACATGCATTTCACAAAAGGAGACGTACAAATGGCTAACAGGCATATGAAAAAATGCTCATCATCTCTAATCATCAGAGAAATGCAAATTAAAACCACAATGAGATACCATCTTAGCTAGTCAGAATGACTATTATTAAAAAGTTAAAAAATAATAAATTTTGGCAAGAAAATAGAGAAAAGGGAAGGCTTATACATTTTTGATGGGAATATAAATTAGTGCAGTCTCTATGGAAAACAACATGGAGATTTCTCAAAGTTCTAAAAATAGAACTACCACTGAATTCAGCAGTCTCCACTGTTATCTATCCCAAAGAAAAATGATCACATTAAAAATACCTACATTTATATGTTTACTGCAGTGCTATTCATAATAGTAAGGATATGGAATCACCTTAGACGTCCATCGGTAAATGACTGGAGAATGACAATGTGGTACATAGACCATGGAATGCTACTCAGCCAACTAAAGAAGCAGGTCATGTCTTCTGAGATAACATAATGTAAACTAAAGGCCATTATATTAAGTGAGACAACCCAGAAACAGAATGTAAAATTCTACATGTTCTCACTTATAAATGGGAGCTCAATAATGTGTACCCGGGAACATGGTGGAATATAATAGACAGCTGAGACTCGGGAAGCAGAGGGCAGGGGGGCAACGAGGGATGAGAAGTTGCTTAATGAGTACAGTGTAAACTCTTCAGGAGATTCTTCCACTATATAAGCCTGGTCTCTATGACTCACAGTATACATGTAAAAAGACTACACACATACCCTCTAAATCTATAAAAATAAAATAAAAAATACATATACTAAAGTTAAAAAATAAACTGTAGAAGAAAAATTGAGTAAACGTGAAGAAATCATATCAGGGAAGCACTGTGGCTCAGTGAGTAGGATACCGACCCCATATACCGAGGGTGGTGGGTTTGAACCCAGTCCCAGCCAAATTGCAAAAAAAAAAATAGCTGGTCATCTTGGCGGGCGCCTGTAGTCCTAGCTACTCAGGAGGCTGAGGGAAGAGAAGCGCTTAAGCCCAAGAGCTGGAAGTTGCTGTGAGCTGTGATGCCATCGCACTCTACCCAGGGCAACATAGTGAGACCCTGTCTCTCTAAAAAAAAAAAAAAAAAAAAAAATATCATATCAATGAGCTGTGAGAAAACATCAAACAGCTTAATGTATGTGTGACTGGAGTCCAAACAGAAGAATTAGGGATAGAAGGAATATTTGAAGCATAATTTCCATTTGAAAAAAAAATGTTTAAAAAGATGGACCCACAGATCTCAGAAGCTCAATGAACTTCAAGTAAAATAAGCATAAAAGGAACATTATAACCAAAATTCAAAGAGAAGAATTTTAAAATTAGTCAAAGGTAGAAGACAGAACGCAATGTGCACAGACATTTCTCAACAGAAACGAGGCCAACTAGAGAGACAGTGGAGATGGGTAGGGAGCAAAGTCTTCAACATGTGAAGGGATGTGGCGAAGGGAAGAATTTTATGCAACAGAGTATCTTTCAAAAAGAAGGCTAAATAAGAATTTCATGTGTCCATGAGCTGTAAAGTGGATCATTAGAAAACCCGTACTATAAAGAACATGAAAAGAATTCCTTGAGAGAGAAGGGGAAATACAATAAACACCAACCTGATCTACAAACAGAACCATGAGCACTGGAAACAGCACACGTGTGATTGGAATAATACTACTTGAGGTCAAGTTAAAGCGTGTGTTGTAAACCATAAATAAAACAATCACTGTCATACTTCATTTGTGCTACTATAAAAAACACAGACAGAGCAATTTACAAATTATAGAAACTTTTCTCTTGTCGTTCTGAAGGCTAGACAGTCCAAGATCAAGGCTGCGGAAGAGTCAGTGTCCTGTGAGGGGCTCTCTGCTCCAAGGTGCTGCCTTCTTAATATATTCTTCAGATGGGGTCTGGGGGAGACTGTGTCTTCATGAAGGAAGATGGAAAAGGGCGACTGCGGCTCCCTCCACTCATGGACTTTGAGCATTCTCTGCGTGATGCCACCATCACCTCCAGAGACAGAGTTTCCAGGTGTGAACTGCAGGCTGCACATTCAGACCACGGCAATTGCTGAATCAACAGGGGCAGCAGAAACAAGTGCATCAGATACGTCGTGACGGAGAAGAAACATTTACAGCGACTCGATCTTGCATTAAAACTGTGAAAGCCCATAGCTTTATTTCTAATTAGGAAAGCACTGCTTGTCATATATGAATTGGGAAATAACTAAACCGTCCATTAATGGAGTATCTGTTGAACGTACTCAGTCAATGGATGATTCCACAGTTCCCAAAATGCTAAAAAGACATGACTTTCTTTGCTACACACAGTTTTGGATTGGTCTCCAAGAATAACAGCAACCTGAGTACGAATGTGTAGATTGTCTAAAGTAAAGACTACATGAGGCCTGCCAATTAAGTTCACAAACTCCCCCTAGAAAACTGCTAATAAGCCCAAGTGGCCGTCGGGCCTCCACCAGGAGGTGCACCAGAGACCCCTGCATGGTGCCAGACAGGCCAGAGCTTGCCACACGCTGCTCTCCCCATGTTTGAATTTAAATGTGTTTTTCTCTCCCGTGGGTGGGTAGTCGTTCATCTACTGGCGTCATATTAACACTGAGCACACGGGATGGTTGCTTTTACTTTCTCGTGTTACTTAGGAAGACAGTCTCCGAATCCTTCCACATAAACACAAAAGATGTGAAGTCTCCTCTTCACCTCACAAACGCAGTCAATGTGCCCTAACTGTATGTACCCCTATATTAATATCAAATTTTTTTAAAGGGAAAAATGCTGCATACCCCATTGCTGAATACCTCTATGGGCACCTGTGAGGTGCCAACGCCAGAGTCTCGTCTACCCTTCAGAGCAATTTTGAAACGTTTTTTCTGGAATGGTCATGAGAGCTGTTGTTGTATGAGGTCTGGCAATTAAGTTTACAAACTCATCCTATGGTGGCCTAGGCGCTGGGGTTGGAACACAGCTTCCCAAGGGGAAGACTTCGAAGGTGCCCGTAGTGATATTCAGCAGTGAGAGATGGAGCACCTCATGTGAACTTAATTGTACAAATTTGTACATGTGTATTTACACTAAAAAATAAAAGAATAAGCCAACATATTGGGAATAATTGTAAAACAAACTAGGGAACGGTACAGAACACAAGTTAATCTTTTCTAAACAAAGCTCATTTCGTAGATTTATCATGAAGCCATGTAAATACATAAAAATTACTATATACAATTTATAGTTTATATTACTACATATATATATATATATAACCACATACATATATTTTTAAATCAAGCTCTTAAAATAAAAACCAAATGAAACAAATTAACCAACATCATACCCACTTGGTGCCAACGCCTGCAGCAGGAAGCTATTCCAAGTATCTTTAAAATGCAACAACTTGAATGAACAGTATAAGAGAGATACAACCTGTAAGCAAAGGAATACATTCTCTTCCCAGGATGATAGCATCAAGAGTTTTTCTCACACTTTCTTCTAGGATGTTTTATTGTTTGTGTCTTAAACACAAGTCTTTTCCCCCGTGAGTAATTTTTTGTCAGTGGTGACAGGTGCAGGTTGTTGCAGACTTATACTCCACATGTGGCTAACCAGTTCTCCTAGTACCTTTTACTAAATAGGAATTCTTTTCCCCAGTGTATGCTTTTGTTTGGTTTATCAAAGATCAGATGGTAGAACCGGCTGGATTCATCTCTAAGTTCTCTGTTCTATTTCATAGATCTATTTCTTTATTTTTGTGCCAGTACTATGCTGTTTTGATCAGTATAGACTTGTAATATATCCTTAAATCTGGTGACATGATGCCTCTATATTTGTTTTTATTCCTTAAAATTTCATAGGCTATTCGGGGGAGGTTTCTGGTTCCAAAAAAAAGTACTATTTTTTTAAAGTTCTTCAGAGTATGATGTTGGTGCTTTGATGGGGATTGCATTAAATCTATAGACAGCTTTGAGTAGTATGGACATTTTTTTTTTTTTTTTTGGCCCGGGTTGGGTTTGAACCCACCACCTCCGGCACACTATGGGGCCGGTGCCCTACTCCTTTGAGCCACAGGTGCCACCCTAGTATGGACATTTTAACAAAGTTGATTTTTCCCAGCCATAAGCATGACAGCAAAACCAAAAATAAATAAATGGGACGTGATCAAGCTAATAAGCTTTCGCAGCTAACAGTACAACAACCGAATCAAATAGACAGCCTTCAGAATGGGAGAAATATTTGCATGTTATGAATCTGACAAGGGACTAATACTAGGATCTACAGAGAACTCAAATTAATCAATAAGAAAATAGCAAACAATCCCACTTATAAGTGGTGTAAGAGACTCAAACAGAATCTTCTCTGAAGAAGACAGATGCATGGCCAACAAACACATGAAAAATTGCTTGTCCTCCCTAATCATCAGAGAAATGCAAGTCAAAACCAGCCTAAGATATCACCGCACCCCAGTGAGAATGGCCCACATCACAAAGTCCCACAGCTGCAGATGCTGGCGTGGATGTGGACAGAGGGGAACACTTTTACACTGCTGGTGGGACTAAAAACTAATACAGCCTCCTTAGAAAGAAGTATGTAGAATTCTGAAAGCCCTAAAAGTCGACCTTCCATTTGTAGTTGCAATCCCATTACTAGGTTTCTACCCAAAAGAAAGAACATCATTTTATCAAAGCACAATTGCACTAGAATGTTTACTTAAGCTCAGTTCACAATTCCCAAGGTGTGGAAGCAACCCAAGTGCCTATCAACCCATGCATGGATTAATAAGCAGTGGTATGTGTATACCATGGAATACTATTCAGCCATAAAAATGATGGAGACTTTACATCTTTTGTATTTCCCTGAATGTAGTTGAAGCACATTCTTCTTAATAAGTATCACAAGAATGGAAAACCTAATCCATTCATGGGTCAATGAGCACTTGGGCTTCTTTCATGACGTGGCTATTATGAATTGAGCTGCAATGAACAATCTGGGGCAAATATCTTTTATAATGTGATTTTTAGTCTTTTGGATATACACCTAATGAAGGAATTGCAGGAACAAATGGCAGATCTACTTTTAGATCCCTGAGTATCCTCCACACCACTTTCCAAAAGGGACATATTAGCTTGCACTCACACCAGCACTACAGAAGTGTTCCCTTTTCTCCACATCCACACCAACATCTGGGATTTTGTTATGTGAGCCACTCTTACTGGAGTTAGATGATATCTAAAAGTGGTTCTGATTCGCATTTCTCTGATGATTAAAGATGATGAACATTTTTTCATGTGTCTGTAGATCATGCACCTGTCTTCTTCAGAGAAGTTTCTATTCAAGTCCCTTGTCCACAATGAAATGGGATTACTTGTTCTTTTCTTATTAATAAGTTTGAGTTCTCTGTGGATTCTGATTATCAAACCTTTGTCAGAAGCATAACCTGCAAATATCTTCTCCCATTCTGACAGCTGTCTGCTTGCTTTACTTACTGTGTTCTTGGTAGTACAAAGCTTTTTAGTTTGATCAGATCCCAGTAATGTATTTTTGGTGTTGCTTCAGTTGCCCTGGGGGGTCCTCCTTGTAAAGTATTCTCCCAGGCCA
>CAUYRH010076173.1:0-15461 GCA_963574655.1 Perodicticus potto | reverse complement strand
TCATGCCTGGTTCCTTTGTGCAGCAATGGAGACCAGGGCCATAGGGGTTGCAACAATATTCTTTAAAATCTTCTTGAAAATATCAAAAAGCCATCAAGGTAGGGATATGTTTGAGGTCAAAATTTGAAAGAAGAAGGAAATTAAGTGATTGCCAATTTCACAACCTGTGACTGAATGGCCAAGAGACTGAGCAGGGCATTGGCAAACTCACTGAAATAGAAAGATAAAAGTTGAAATTTAGGGCCCATGAAGGAAAGGCCCTGGTAAAAATACCAACTTTTCTCTTAATATTCTATAGGGCTGTACCTTAGAAGTAACAGTAAAATGGGAACATGAAGCCTCTCAAAGATTGGAACCAAAGTTCGAGTCCTCCAAATTTCTATCAGGTTGATGTGATCTGACCCTACTTTAGCCGAGTGCCAGAAGAAAAGGAAACCCCATTACTCTTAACAGAACATCATGTAATACCCTAAAGTTCTATGATTATTTTTTACTACCAGGAATACAAGAAGATAATAATTAACTAAAGTACAAAGAGAAAAACATAACAGAAATAAATCAGTAGGAAATTATGATACTGGATTGATCATGTATGAACATTAAAATAACTGCACACATATACCATGTTTGTGAAATGAAAAACTGAATATATCCATTTATCCCAAATTGATGAAGAGATTCAACACATCTATCAAAACACCAGCAGTCTTCTTAAACAGAAATTTACAAGCTGATATAAAATTTACATGGAAAAGCGATGGATTTAGTATTATCAAAATAATTTTGAAAAAGAAAAATAATTGGAGGACTCATACTACATAAACAGGAATAGAATGCAAAAATACATCCACTTTCATGACCACGCCTATGTGACAAGGTGCCAGAGAACCCAATAGGGGAAAGAAAATATTTCCAATAAGAGATTTCAAAACAACTAGATGGATAAATGAACCTCAGTGGCTATCTCACACTATACACAAAATCAGTTTAAGATGGGACATAGACCTAAACATAAGTCTTCTAGTAGGAAACAAAAAGACAATTTTGTGATCTGCAAGTGGGCAAATTTCTTACACAGAACCCAAAAACAATTAACAATAAAAGTAAACTAGATTCAGTGAACACTGAAACCCTGGTTCATCAAAAGACACCATTAAAAATGCAAAAAGACAAGCTTCAAATTGAAGAAAATATTTACATACATATACATATGGATGTTTATATAATCACATATATATATATGTGATGTATATGAAAAATAGTATACACATAATCCCAAAGAGCTTCTAACCAGAATATAAAAAGAACCAAATAACATACCAATAATTAAATACAAGCAAACCAATTCATAAGTGGGAAAAACTTTAACACTTCGCAACATAAGATACACGTTTCACACACAAAAAGATGCTTCTTAGTCATTGGAGAAATGCAATTTAAAGCCACAATGAAAGATAATTTCACATCCTCTGGAATGCTAATATTAAAAAGAATGACAACACTAAATGTTGGTGAAGATGTGGAATAACTTACCTCAAATATAAAAGCTAAAATGTTTTTATTTATTTAAAAATATATCTACTCCATGTTCCAGCAGTTTTACCTCTAGGCATTTATCCAAGGGATTGAGAACATGTGTTTTCAAAAAGGCTCATGCAGTAGAAAACAGATTCACTCAGACAGTGGAATACTGCTCAGTAATGATATGAGAACAATTTTTACACACAAAAGCCTAGCTGATTCTCACAACATAAAGAGAAATAAACTGGACAAAATAATATATACTGCATGAAGTATGAACTAACTTAATTTCTACCATTATGGTTGAGTTCAGGAAAAGGCCATAGGAAAATCTGGGGGAGGGGGGAATGATAGGTATTCTATATCTTAATTGGAGTGCAGACAGATTATACAGGTATATGACCTTGCCAAAATGCCTCAATCTGGATTCTTAAGATATCTGCTTTACACTATATGTAAATTAAACTCAATTTTTTTTAAACTGTCAAACTTTAAGCAAAATTATTAAGTCAAGGAATTAAAAAGACAAGAAAGTGAATTTTGGAAGACTACTTCCAGCTTCTTTTAATTTGGGATTCCACTAAAGCAGATTCTAAGACAACGATTCAATGATAAGTCACTTATATGACAGGTTCAGGGAACATTGGAAATGGGTGGGAAGTAAACAGGGTAAGGAAATGAGCCAATAGCTGGTGTGTTTTGAAACAGAATCCACATTGGACTGCTAGAGTCTACTCTCCTGGGAGAAATCTAGAAAACAGTGTAAAACACAGGCCTTGGTGATATTTTCCTGGAGTGGGGGAGAAACTGGAACATTTATATACCTGGCTCCCATTGTCTGGTTGAGGCTGTTCACATAGATTGTTAAGTTTTTGGACACTTCTACTCTTCCATGTGAGTAAGAAAAGGAATAGTCTATGGTTCCATGAAAATGAGTGCAAACACAGAAATACAGACGCCAGCTGTTAGAAGTGATTTGTATCACACTAAATGATGCCCAAGGGGTATGTGGTGACAGTGATACCATCTGATAAAAACCTTTACAAAATACTCAGATGGATAAGTTTGGTCTCAGGCTGTGACATACGGATGACACTAGAAAAAACTATAAAAAATGAAGAATAAAGAATAAGAAGAAAAGGAAGAAACAAAGAAGGAAGGAAAAACCATGCGTTTAATGACATGGGAGAACAGCCACAGTCACTAGAATTTAAGAGGCCAAGATTCTTAAGAAAAAAGAAGCATATTGAGGTAAGCTCTACATTAGAAGTCACTTTATCCTTTTGGGACAATTGCCAATCCTAATATGGAACATGGAAGCCACACAGAAAGCAGTAGTGTAGAACTGTAGAACTGTGCTGTCCAGTAGAAACATTAAGAGCCACATAATCCCAAATGATCCTGTACGGATATTAAAACAAATGGAAAAAACAAGCACAGATACTTTTAATATTATATTTTATTTAACCCAATAGGTTCAAAATATGTTTTTGACATATAGTTGAATATAAAAATATTAATGATGCTTTGCACTTTTTTTCTACTGCAACTTCAATTTTGGCATATGTTTTATACTTAAAGTCAATCCTGATTAACCATATGTAAAGTATCCCATGGCCACATAAAGACGACTACTCTATTGAATAGCACATGTCTAGAGCTCTCAGTAGCCTCACTCAGCTGTGGTGGCTATAAGGATGTCCAGGACTTGAAGTGTCAGAATCTTGGAGTAACAGGAACTGTTAGACAAGAGGGCCAGATATCAGAGTGCAACTTTCCCTCTAGATATTTGCTAAATCCTATAATATGCAAGTTTAGAAAGAGAGACTGAAAAAATAGCCAAAATATAGATGCTTAAGAGGATTAAAACCTTCAGCAGTCTCAAGGCACTGAGAAAACAACATTTGGAGCCCAGAATTGGAGGGCCTGGGTCAAGGATGCAAAGTATTCTTTAGGAACTACCTAAAGAGCTATGACAAAGAGGATGAAGTAGCAGGTATAGAGCTGTATCAACTGGATTCAATTGAGGTCCTCTTACCTTATTTTTCACAGTAAACATTAAATTCTCTTTAGCAGGTAGCATTATCCAGAGTTTCCATAATATTTTATTAAAAGTATCTAACACTTAACCAAAACTTATCAGACATTGCAGCAAACGTGACCATATAGCCAAATCCAAGGGAAAAAAAGCAGAAAGTTAAAACATGTTTATGTGACTCATATACATAGTTGGAGTTTTTAGGCATGGATTTGAAAGTAATAAGAAAGAAAATATTAATGAAAAAATAAAACATGAATAATTCTACCAGAAAACTATAATCAATTAAATTACATTATTAAAATCTTATAATTGAAAAAAATACAATATCTCAAATTGAGAACTAAATAGATGGGTTTTATAATAGAGAAGTCATAGGAGAGGGAGTGTTTTGTAAATTGGGTAGAAGGTTAATAGAACACATCCAAATTTAAGTACAAGGAGGAAAAGAAGATGAAAAATACAGTGAAGAGTGTTAAGGAGCATATGTAGTTTAGTGAAAAGGTCTAATATGTAATTTGAAAAAACAATTAAAAACCAAAACTATGGACATTAAAATAAACCACCAAAATTGAAAACAAAGAGGAAATCTTAAAAGTGGTCTCTGAGGGAAAATGACATTTTACCTTGAAAGGAGCAACAAGAAAACTGATGGATAAATTGTAAATAGAAACAAAAAAATAGAATAATGTCTTTAAAGTCATTATGTGTTAAATTGTGCAACACCCTTTCCCCACATTCATATAATGAAGTCCTAATCCCCACCACGGGGTTATAAAGTCCTTATAAAGGAATTACTAAAAAAAGAAATTTTGAGACTGACACCCATAGAGAGAATGCTATGAAGGTAGAGATCAAAGTGATATTCGACAAGCCAAAATGTACTAACATTGCCAGAAAACTACCATAAGCTAGGCAAGGGGCAAGGAACAGATTCTTTCTCTCAAGCTTGAGCAGGAGCTTACCCTGTCAACACTATGATCTTGAACGTCCAGGTTCAAGAACTGTGAGACAATAAATTTCTCATTATTTTAGCCTTCCAGTTTGTAATACTTTGTTATGGTAACACCAGAAAACCAGTACAGAAATGCTAAAGAAAAATAACTTCTATCCTAGATTTTTATGCCCAGTGAAGTGTCATTCAAAAGTAAAGGTAAAATAACAAATTATACTAATTAACCAAAACTATGAAAATTTATCACCAGAAGTTGTGCACTAAAGAACAAAAAGGAGGAGGAAGAGAAGAAAGAGAAAAGAAGAGAAAGAGAAAAAATGAAATTCTTCCCTCTAAAAGATAACAAGCCAATATGGAAGCATGATAGTGAAAGAAAGAATAAAGAACATGACCTTTTCCTTCCTTGTGACAAAGGAACACCATTTGCTGTCTATGATGAAATTATCTTGCTCTGTAACCCCATATGGTGCTCTTCTCGTTCTGTAAACCTATCTTTGGCATCCTCAAAACACTTTGTTTCATGCTTGCAAAGAAAAAGGGAATAACACTGGAAAAGGGCATGTAAGTAGATAAATATAAATTAATATTAACTTAAAATAACAATAATAATAATGTCCAGTCAAATTTTAAGTATACATAATATCAAAGTTTATGATAATAGCAAAAAGAAGCAGAAAATGTGGGCAGGGATTGCAAAATGAAGTTAAAGTGCTTTAAGTTCTATGTTTTGCTTTAAAATGAGGTATACTTTAACATGTTAGTGACAAAATTATTTACTGAAAAAATAGATAAATGAAAATTCTGGATAGTTGAAAAGAAGATAAGAAAGGAACAAAAACTCCCAGAAAGAATGAAGGAGACAAATAAAAAAATACTAAATGTCACATTTTAGCACAAATTAGTAATTACACTGAATGTAATTGGACCAAACTAATCTTATTTTTTTTAAAAAGATTTTTAACGTAAATAAAAATAGATCAAAAGGTGTTTAAAAAAAGAGATAAGCTTTATCACAGACTACTCCTGGCTCTTTCCTCCCATTTTGTGTTGTCATACATTTCATTTGTTATACATGTGATATAAACACCTAGTACATTTTTACTGTTACTGATTCAAACAGCTGTTTCTTAAAGAAATTAAAATAAATGGGGAAAGAGTATGTTTAGTCTTAGTTATTCCATTTCTAATATTCTTCATTTTTGAATGTAGATCTGAATTTTTGACCTTCATCATATTACTTTTGCCCGAAGAACTTTGTGTAACATATAGTTGTCCTTTCATAACTATAGGTTATGTATCCATGAATTTAACCAACTGTAAATTGAAAATATTAGAACATGAAAAATGGATTTACATCTGTTACCAAACACATGCAGACATTTTTCCTTGTCATTCCCTAAGTTATACAGTATCACAACTATTTACATAGCATTTACATTGTATTAGGTATTATAAGTAATCTGGAGAAGATTTTAAGTATATGGGAGTATGTACATAAGTTATATGAAAATACTGTTGACTATCTACATATTTTGATATCTGCAGGGGGTCCTGGAACAAATCTCCCATGGATACAGAGGGATGACCATATATTGTAGGATAAGTCTGCTGGTAATAAATTACCTCTGTTTTTTGTTTATCTAAGAAAGTTATTTATTTCTCCTTAATTTTTAAGGGTATTTGCACAGGATATAGAATTTTAGGTTAAAAATGTTTTCCCTTTTTCCCCCATATGTTAAAACTGTCATTCCATTGTCTTTTGACTTTCATGGTTTCATTAAGAAGTCTGCCGTAGTTATTATATTGTTGTTTTCTCCTGTGGTTGCCCCTAAGATTTTTTTTTCTTTGTTGTCCTGAAATTTGAATATGATATTCCCAGGTTAAGGTTTTATTTTCTTGATGTTATTTTTGTTTATCATGTTTGTTTTCTTTGAACTTCTTTTACAGTTTATATGATTTGATGTCTATCCTTAATTTTGGAAAAAATTTAGCTATTATCTCTCGAGATATTTTTCCTGATGCTTTCTCTACTTCTTAGTCTTCTAAAATTCCAATTGAACATGTGTTACACTGTTTGATATTGTCCTAAAGTTCTTGTATGCTCTGTTTTGTGTGGGACTTTTTCATTCTTTTTATTTTTGCATTTCAGTTTAGATAACTTCTATTGACCTATCTTGAAGTTCACTTATTTTATTCCACTGGCCCTGTTGAGTCTATGATGAGGTTATTAAAGGCATTCTTCATTTCTGTAACCATAGGGTTTTTTCCCTAGAATTGACATTTGATTGCATTTTTATAATTCCCATTTCTCTGCTAAAATTACCTTTCTGATCTTGCATGTTGTTTATCTTTGCTTGTATAAGGCAGTAAATACTGAGGTAATAGGCCTTTAATGTCAAGATTTATGTTGATTTTTCCAAGAGCTGTACTGTGTTTGATATTTATAGTTTTTATGTTTACCATTGGCTTTAAATTCCTATAGTGACCTTGTTTTGTCTCCAGTCTTGGCTATGGTGTTTCTTTTTGTGATGTTTATCATAGGGTCTGTCTCTTGAAGCATTCTCTGCTATAATCCACTGTAATTATTAATAGAGGCTTGTTTTTGTAGCCAGGTTTGGGATATGGGTCATTTCTAATCTTATGAATGAGTCTTATCTTTGGAGTCCACAGTGGCTGTATGTCTCATGAGTGTGTTAATCATAAGTGTTTATATCCCTTTTTTGAAAATAGAGATTTATATCCCTGACTACTATTCTATTTATGACTTTAGCATTTATTCTTGAATGTTCTTAGTTAATTCCTCAAGCACCTTACCATTGAAAATTATGGCTTTTTACCCCTTAGCTGAGACAAGGAGGCTGGGACTAGACACCTCCCATTTGGAATGGAATTTCAGCAGTGCCCTCTCACCATACCCTCCTCCCTATGATAAGTGTTTTGTTCTACAGTGGCAAAGGGCCTAGGGAGATTTCACAGTTACTGCTGTTTCTGTCTGCCAGCCAGCATCACTAAGAGAGCTTTCTATGAATTCTCGTTAGTCCTTCTTGTGATAGTGTTGAAGTGCAGATAACAATGCCCCAAATTATGGTCTTTTGGTATCCTAAGCACTTTGTATTAAAAGAAATTAGAAGGTCTTAGAAGCTATCTCCAAAAACTTTATAATCTTCCCTTGTTTCTTCCCCTCCTCTAATTCATGAAGTGCATTAGGGGACTTTCTCTGGAATTTCCTGACCTTATTAAGGAAACTTCTTTCCAAAAGAAGTGCAATTGTCCCAAGACTCCTGTCCCTAAGAATATCATAAAATAACCAGGGAAGATTAATGACCAAAGAAGAGAAGAAACTAAAAATTGTCACCATGCTAGATGGAGTTTTCATCTATTTTTCTGAAAGTGGCTCCAAGAGATTACCTAGTAGACTTTCTCTGCGTGATAAGACAACCTTTGTTCACAACAAAATTCCACCCCTTACCTTCCCATAACTATAACTTACTAGTCCCATTTAGTTTCAAAGAAGAATCATTCATAAGATAATTTCTGTCTCCTGGGCCCATTAATTCCCCATCAAACTTATTTTCTACCCTCTTAAATTTATCTACAGCCCCTCAGTTTCCTCCCCTATGAGGAGATTGTTTAAGCTTCAGCCATGTGACCTTCCTTTGAGTTTTATATTTGTAAGACTCTTGTGCTCATGTGCATGGAAATAAACTTGTATGCCTTTTTCTCCTGTTGGTTATCTATTGTCAGTAATTTCGGTGAACCTTCAGAGACAGCACAAGGGAAACTTCCTCTTTGCTTCTACAATAGACTGGTGGGAAAGCCTGTGAGAGGGTAGATATTCTTCAATTTCTTGGCCATAAAGAACTTTTCATTCTCACACTGGCTAACTTTCAGCCTCTAACAATCATCAAAATTTGCAGTTTAATATTCTTACCTGCTTATACGGCACCTGGCAACTTCTATGTCTGATAAGTAAATGCTCAAGGCTTGTGTCTTTAAAGTTGTAGAAGATCAGAATATGTCACCCTGAAACATGATTGTAGGAGACCAGAAAAGACTATCTCAAATATTCCTTTTTGCTTAAGGATTATTTTGAGATGATATAATTTTGAGAAATACCAGACACCAGTGGAGCTGTGAAAACAGAGTATATTACCCACTTGCTAGGGAAATTGACATTTAGAAAGAAAATTTCCATTTATAATTCCAAGATGAAAAGAATGACCCTAAATCACGAGAAACTCACATCAATTGCGAAGGCACTTAAATTTAATTTAAAAACCTTACCCTTGATTATCATACTTTTCTTGGTCACCTTTTTCTATATAACTTTCCTTCCCCTTCTTTCTTTGTTTTTGAAGACAATATTTAAGCTTATGTTACTCTTCTCTAAGTTTCTCCTGAGTATACATGATATATAAATCCTAATAAATTTTGGTTTGTTTTTATCTTTTTAATCAGTCTTTTGTAATGGGGGCCCCATAAGAACCTAGAAAGGTAGAAATAAAGGTTTTTTTCCCCTCTGCTATAAGAAACACATTTCTCTTTAGTAATTCATTGTCCTGTGATCTCAGTTCTCTGAGGTCTCATGAAAAGTTGTTAACCTACTACCTGTACAGCTCTTTTCTTGTCAAAAGGATGGAAGCTTCTATTTTTACCTCTCACCATGTCTCAGCTAAAACAGGAATTTCCAAGGGATATACTTTAAATAAAATGTTAAAAATAAAAGGATGGGGAAAGATACAACATATGAAAACTAACCACAGAGGTCTGGCATGAGCTATTCTAATATTATACAACATGGACTTTAAGGAAAGAAAAGCATTTGAAAGTAATTCATTAAATGAACAATTTAGCACAAAAAATATTTCATTCCTAGATTTGTGTGCCTGTTTGACACATATGGAACATGACACTCATACCCTAGGGATATATATTCCATTTCAATGCTTACATGGGAATCTGCCAATATAGACTACCTGCCACTATGTAAAGCAAGCCCAGATAAATTACAAATGAGTGGTAATTTGTTATGGCAGCCTTAGAAAACTAATATCATAATACTCAAAGCAATTGAGTAGTGGGCACAATAGTCTAGTAAAAGAGATGTCTATACGACACCTTGAGCACCCATTAATGGTATCAATTATCTCCTAATTAATCTTCAGGTTCAATGCAAGGATTTTGTTTTCAGCATGGAATCAAAAGGTTATTCTAAAATCTATGTGAAAATACAAAGGATCATAGTAAACGCAGCCTTGAAGAAAAAATAAATTGGAGCACTTCCATTAGCAGATAATAAGATTTCTTATAAAGCTAAATAATTTCTTAATTACCACAACCAAGTTAAGTTATAGAGAGTCCAGAAACAGACTGACACATAAGGTCTTCTGATTTATAACATACGTAAGTCATCATCTGTTCAGTAAATGGTACTGTATTTGTTGGATATACATTTCAAAAAATGTTAGCTCTTACCTCACACTACACAAAAATAATTCTGAATGAATTATAGGCTGGGCTGTGAAAATTAGACCAATAAAGTTTCTAAAGGAAAATAGATGTATTAATACATTTAGCATATGGAAATATTTCCTAAACAAGATAGGAAACATTAAACAAAAGTAATTGATAAGTTGAACTTCACCAAAATGAAAAGTTCTATTCTTCAGTGAACATCAGTAAGAGGTGAAAATGTGAGACCTAGACTGAAAATATATTTACAAAACATACTTGACAACGCACACATTGCCTGATGTATAAAGAATTCCTACAACTCAATTAGAAGAAGCAGATGGTCTCAGTATTTTTGAAAGCAAACTATTAAAAGGATTACTCAATCACATCACCAAAAAATGCCATGTTACTAATAAACATACAAAATAATGCTTAGTCTCACTTGTCATTAGGAAAGAGTAAATTAAAATCATAGTAAAAACAACTACTTACCAATCAAGGTAGCTAAATCTAAAAAACTGACCATACTAAGTATTAGCAAGGGTTTGGAGCAATGAGAATACTCATACTCAGAAAGCGTTAGTGGGAATGTAGGTTGATACAAATACTTTTTAAAAACTTGTTAAACTTGTAAAAATCAAATAATACAGATAGTCAACGCTTACAACAAAAATATACCTAATAAAAATGTGAAAACTTAACCACACAAGTAAATGAGGATGTGTATATAGAAGTTATTTGAAATAATCAAAAATGGAAAACTACTTAGATATCCATTAAGAGAAGATAAATAAGTACATTATAGATCAATATAAAGGAATACTCTTTAGTGACGGGAATAAATGAACTATTGCTGCACACACAAACAATAAAAATTACTCTGGTAAGCATAATGTTGAGTGACATATTATCAGAAAAGAAAGATTATATTTCTCTTTGATAAAGTTTAGAGTAAGGCAAAATGAAGCAAAAAGGTTAAAATCTTGAGAATGGAGACAACCTCAATATGTACACCCTGTATTCAGAAGGGCACTGGTATCACTTCCATGGTTATCCTGCAAAAAGTGTGTGCATAGCCTAAATCTACTTGCAAGGAAGCATCAGATCAATCAACATTGAGGGACATCTAGAAAATAACTGCCCTCTCAAGGTTATGAGCAAAAGACTGAGAAAATCTTCCAATTTAAAGGAGACTAAAGAGACCTGAAAACTAAATACAAAGGTTTGATCAACATTTGACTCTGGATTGTCTCCAGAACTGGAAGGTGGATAGGAATGTTTACACATACACGCACACACTGTCACAATTGCTATAAACATGAGTTATTTATACATTTAAGAAAGATCAATGAAATTAATAAAGTAAGATAATTATTTACGCCGTGTTTAGTGAAACAGTGAGTGATGGAGGTTGTAGTTATAGGGGGTTCAATCAAGCAAAGAAGGTTTGCACAGCAAAAATTGTAAGGAGCACCTCCTGCAATTTTAAAGCAATCACAAATATGGTGGGATCTATAAGCTTATTTAAGCTGAATTGTTTATTCTTGTGCATTTTTATGATTATCATATGCTTACAAATTTTTCTTTTAGAATCATTAGTGTTCATTCATTCACATTCATTTTCCTTTTTTTTAAATTTTGCTTTCAATTGGCTTTCAATTTATCTTAGTTTGAAGTTTTTTATTTTCTTTTATTTATTTTTTATTGAGACAGAGTCTCACTTTGTGGCCCTCAGTAGAATGCCATGGCATCATAGCTCACAGAAACCTCCAACTCTTGGACTTAAGTGATTCTCTTGCCTCAACCTCCCAAGTAGCTGGGACTACAGGTGCCCGCCATAATGCCTGGATTTTTTTTTTTTTTTTTTGGTAGAGACAGGGTCTTGCTCTGGCTCGGGCTGGTCTCGAACCTCTGAACTCAGGGCAATCCACCCACCTTTACCTCCCAGAGTGCTAGGATTCCAGACCAACCTGCTTATTCTGTGGGTGGTCCGAGCTTCTCACAGCAGGCCACGGTACGAGGTGGGAACCCACCCTAGATAGGACATTATTCCATTTTGGGGTGTGCTCACGCTCCCACACTCACTTGGATGAGGGGTGTGCAGACACACCAATGAACCTAATGTGCAAATCTTCAGGGTATGGGAGGAAACCAGAGTAAGCTGAGAACCCAAGCAGACATGGAGGGAATGTGCAAACCACACAGATAGGGGTTCTGGCTGGGAATCCGTTTATCTTCTCATCAATGTTACAATGAAACCACCTTAAAGGAAATGTTACCCAAGGATTTGCTGCATTCATATGAAAAACACCGTCTCCACCAAACATCTTAGTTGAGATAAGAATATTAATTTACCTTCTTGTACATGTCTCAAAGCATTTTAACAAATGTTTATTGTACAATTATGTAGTGGGCACAGTGAACAAAAGTTGTTACTATATTAGAAGGCAGGGTTGACAAACTGTGGCTGTCCTATGGGCCAAATAAATCTGTACCACTGCCCAATTTTATTAAAAAAGTTGTATGAGAATACAGCCAAATTCATTCATTCAGGTATGGTCCGTGGCTTCTTTTGCTATAATCGCAGAGTTGAGTAGCTGTAATGGAGACCATTTTGCCCACAAACAAGACATTGGCTACCTTGTTCTTTGCAGAAGTTTACTGTCCCCTGTTCTAAGGAATACACCCTGATGTAAAGGATCGGCTATAGAACAGAGATATGTTGATGGAGTTAGGAAGAAGGGGAAGAGGGAGGCTGGGTTGGCCAAGGAGGCAACAGGAGATAGAGGGGGCAAGACCAGGGTTACAGAGGAAGTTGGGCAGATGTGTGGAAAAAGAGAATGACTGGCAATAATTCCGATAATTCCATTTCCCTGGAAATGTCCATCTCCAGGCAAGACAGAGACCCAGCAGAGACAACTGCAATGTTGCAAATAAGACATGCCCGCTGGATCCGAGTCAGAAACAGTCTGCTTATAAATCACGTAGAAATCCTTGGGAGAGAGACCCGCAAAGGGGCAAGAATGATGTTGTAGCTGGAGAAAAATGTTTAGCAGAAAAGAGAAGCAGACATGCCTCGTCTTTCTTCTGCTGGAGAAGAAACGCAGGCTGTTGGTAGCTGAGTGATGGTGAGAGACCCAGGCGCGCACTTCACTGCCAGAGCTTGTTATTGCCCACTCGGTCTAAATCTCCACGCAAACACGCGTGTCCTTACTGCTGTCTAGTGAAGCTGGTTCTTTTGAGGGTTATCTGTTGGGAAAATACTTCTGTTGGAGCAAGGGGAGGTGACACGACAGCACAGCCATGTGGGTTAGAGGGGGCCGCACTGAACGGGTTTTGACAGGACGGGGGATACACAGGCTTCACACAGTCGCTCCCCTGGGGCAGGGCCAGGCAGAGGCAGGGGGTGCCCCTGAGATGTGAGGTGCCCCCCTGGATCCTGGCAGCCCTGTGTACAACTGCACAACAGCGCAACTTCCAACTGCCTTTCTCGGCTTAGTCCAAAGGCACAGAAAGTTAGAAATTCCAGAAAATACCAGTGCCACTGCCACCCTGTCCTCCCACCCCACCAGGCAGCCCCTCCACAAATGACTAGCGGGAGTGGGCAAATACATGCCCCAATTCCGATGTCACGTAGGCAGGTGGGTCACATTGTCCTCGCAGAGTTTCCTGTGGGGTTGTGCTCTGATCAACCGCAGTGCTGGGGGCCTCCCTCTCTCTCTCCCCCACCCTGGGAGCACCTTGAATCATTGTCTCCAGCGCCATCCGGGAGAGTCCACATTAAGAGCCGGCTACACTGAGGTGAGAGGCAGCGTGAGATGGGAACTTCTCTGAATTGGGTTTGGGTCATATCAGGAAAGACACAGTCCCCGGCGCCATAACCCTGAAGGTCAAAATCTCTAAAATCTAAAACTTCTAACATCTAAAATCCTCAAAATCACAATCACACGATGGTTGTGTCCTGTTAGGTGGAGCTATTATTACCTCGTAATAATTAATGTCTTTATGCAGAAGAAAATGGATTTCAATTGAATCCCCGAACCCCAATGACAGGTTTGGAATTAGGTGTGATCAAGGCTTCTAAAAGTGAACTTCAGAGTGGTACCAGTGAAGTTTTGTTTTTTCCAATCACGCCAAAGTAGTTGGCAGAAAATTTGGGTGAGTGGATTGGCCGTGCAATAGAGCGATGATGAAAACTTGAGTTTAAAAACACGTCATTTGTCTGCCTTGGCATTCCTCCCAGCTAATGACATTCTGGGAGCTTTTAATGAATTAAAGCTGCAGTTGTCTGAAGAAACCACCACAGTTACTGGTCTACTTAAAAATAAGTATGTGCACGGTAGGATAAGAAGGATAAGACATTTATGCGACATTGTCAAGTTTGTGGTCTGAATATGAGTGCCCGTGGATGGATTTCTGGACACCCCAAACAACACAGAAGACAAACAATTTAATAGGGAATGCGTATGCATACGTAGAATCAGAGGGAATTTCAAAAAGGCCAGGACCATGGAGAAAAGAAATGTGAACATATTCTCCAAAGAGACCCATATCCTAAAAGACAAAAACCAGGTATTCATTGTAATACAAGACATCAACATATAGCCAATGATTATGAAATTGGCCAGCTCTTCTGAACTATCTTAGCTCAACTGCCTATAATCTATTCGTGTAATACTCTTTTTTATGTGTTGAATTTTGATAGATTTCTTTCTCTTTATTTAGTTTTTTTCACTATTTTAAATTGTCAACATGATTTTTTACAAAGAATGTAAAGGCTGTAGAGAGTTTTATTTTGTTTTATGCATGTTTTGCAAATACAACTTCAGCAAATTCCGTTACTACAAGGCTGACTTAGTGTGCTGATTATGTGTGTATGTAAAAGCATTGAAACGTCCTTCATAAACAAAGAGGTGTCATTTTTGTACATTTGCACTGTGAGAGAAAAAATTTCTCAAGATCTTGGCCCTTCGGTGCAGTGGCGATGCGGTGGTGACTCACTGTGGTTTTTGAGCGATCTTGTCAAGACTTAGGCTATGTGTCACAGTATTTCAGATGACTACAGCTGTAAAGCTGGGTACACACAGCTACCAACCATGGCAACATGGGTTCAGACATTTTGCTTTTGGAGCTATTTCTTTATGAATAAATAGGGTTGATCTGCTTATAACTATTACACCTGTGTGCCTGTCATTAGTGTCTACCCTCGCAAAAATAAGTAGGTTATTTTGCCTATTTTATTATGAAAAGCGGTCTATGAAGTATTTTTATATGTTTCTCAAATAAGCTCTCTTTTTTTCCCATTTTTTTTAATTTTTATTAAATCATAATTGTGTACATTGGTGCAATCATGGGGCACAATGTACAGACTTCATATACAATCTGAAATATTTTCATTGAACTATTTAACATAGCCTTCATGGCCTTTTAATCACTATATGAAGACATTTAATAAACTCTCTTTTTTTAAAATGTAAATAAATATATTCTAAG
>CAUYRH010076168.1:0-58926 GCA_963574655.1 Perodicticus potto | reverse complement strand
CTACAGGTGTGCACCACCAAGACAGGCTAATTTTTAAAACATATATGCTTTTTTTTTTTGAGACAGAGCCTCAAGCTGTCACTCTGGATAGAGTGCCATGGCATCACAGCTCACAGCAACCTCCAATTCCTGGGCTCAAGCAAGTCTCTTGCCTCCGCCTCCCAAGTAGCTGGGACTACAGGCGCCCGCCACAACACCCGGCCATTTTTTGGTTGCAGCTGTCATTGTTTTTTGGCGGACCCAGGCTGGATTCGAACCCGCCAGCTCAGGTGTACGTGGCTGGCACCTTAGCCCGTTGAGCCACAGGCGCCGAGCCAAATATATATCTTTTAGAGATGAGGTCTCACTATGGTGCCTCAGCTGGCTTCAAACTCCTGGTCTCAAGTGATCCTACTGCCTCAGCCTCTCAAAGCACTGGGATCACCAGCATGAGCCACTATGCCTGGCATATTACTTATTTTATTCTCTCTTTATCTTTTTTTTTTTTTTTTTGGGGGACAGAGGCTCAAGCTGTCCTCTAGGTAGAGTGCCATGGCATCACAGCTCACAGCAACCTCCAACTCCTGGACTCAAGCGAGTCTTCTGCCTCCACCTCCCAAGTAGCTGGGACTACAGGCAGCCGCCACAACACCTGGCTATTTTTTGGTGGTAGCCGTCATCGTTGCTTGGAAGGCCCGGGCTGGATTCGAACCTGCCGGCTCAAGTGTATGTGGCTGGTGCCTTAGCCACTTGAGCCACCGGTGCCGAGCCCCCATCTCTTTATCCTTCTGCTCTACTTCCTGAGAGCAGACCCTGGCCAGGTTTGAACCTGCCACCCCCAGTGCACGAGCCAGCACCCTAACCATTGAGCTACGGGCACCCAGCCTCCTGAGAAAGTTTAATTTTTCTTCCACTTCTTTATTAAGCTTTTCATTTCTGCTAGTATATTTTTAATTTCTAAGGACTCTTATTTTAGTCTTTCAATTTTTATAGTGTTTATGCATTTCATAGTATCCTATTTTGAGGTATCTTATTCATGGTTAAAAGTTGCAATATCTTTTATTTCTCTGATGATATTAATGATAATTGTTTTTTGGGGGAGAGGGTTGCATTTTCTGCTCCTTTCTTACTCACTTTCCTCCAAGTCTCCCCTCCTCCCTTGGTTTGTTCATTTTGTGTCTATCTTTCTTGTTAGAGCTTTTATCTGATGTCCAGTAATCCTTGGTAGTCTGTTTATACTTGGAAGTAGGTGTCAGTGGAAGTGGTGGGCCTATGAAGGCATGAAAGTGGGGTTGTTGTCTATGAACTTCACTATAGGATGATCTGTCTGGATCATTTATGTTGGGGAATTTCCTATGTCATTATTTTTTGACTCTCTTTAAGAAACATTTTTTTTTTTGTAGAGACATGGTAGAGTCTCAGGTCTCATTACATTGCCCAGGCTGGTCTTAAACTTCTGGACTTAAGGGATCTTCCCACCTATATCTTCCAAAGTAGCTGGAACTATAGGCGTGTGCCACTGTACCCAGAATATTTTTCAGTCTCTTTCTTGGGAGAGATATATACAGTAGAACATCCATAGTTGACTACCTCTTTACGTTGACCTAATTTTCATAGACCAGACATGCACCACATGTAGTAAGTCCTACCTCCTTATCTTGACCACCTCTGTATGTTTACCAGTTAGTTATAGTTCATTGGCTGGTCCCCTTACAGAGGTTCTATTGTGTATATATAGAGAGAGGAACAAAGAAAAAAAACAAATAATGCACCATGATCTTCCTGATAAGATAACTCCTAATATGAAAAGTTAAAAGGCATTCAGTACGTTTTTTTTTTTTTTTGAGACAGTCTCACTCTCTTGCCTGGGCTAGAGTGCCATTGCCTCAGCCAGACTCATAGCAACCTCAAATTTCTGGGCTCAAGGGATCCTCCTATCTCAGCCTCCCAAGTAGGTGCGACTACAGGCACCCGCCACAACGCCTGGCTAAGTTTTCTCTTTTTTTAGAGACTAGGTCTTGCTATTGCTTAGGCTGGTTTCAAACTCAGGACCTCAAGCAGTCCTCCAGCCTCAGCCTCCACAGTGCTAGGATTATGGGCATGAATCACTGCACCCAGTCCTCAATAAATATTTATTACGGCCTTCTTGTACCAGGCACTGGGGCTATACCAGTGACCAAATCAAAGTCCCCGGAGTTTCCATTCTATTCTGGCAGACAGTAACGTGTCTGTGTGTCTATAGTAGCACTCTCCAAGAGGAAGATGGTATCTCCAATAGACAGAATATTTTTGTGATGATGGGAAGTTCTAGACTTAGGCAGTCCAATATGGCAGGCAACAGCTACTGCCATTTGAAATGTGGTTGGTATGACCAATGAACCAGAGGTTTTGATTTTTAATTAAAATTTAAATGCAAATAGCCACTTGTGGCCAGTCATTATCACAGTAGACAGCACTAGAAAATTCCATCCTTATACTGTGGGCTTACCCTACCACTGAGGGCAACCAAACCCACAGGAAGAGGAAGGAAATAAAGGAACGCAGCTTTTGCTTTCAGCCCATTCCGGGAGCCTGTTCCATGAGTGATGTCCAGTTTCTCACTGACACAGCAGGAACAAAATAGGAAACACTAAGTCCCCTTTCTCTAATGTAAGGATTATTTTTTATTTCCTTCAGATCAATTAAAACATGAATGCATTCACACACATCTTTATACATTCCAAACTAAAAGTACGCACTGTTCCCATCTTGTTTTTTTTCTTTTTCCTATGGAGCAAAACCTCTTGGCATCTTTTCTATATTAATGAAATCTTACCTCAGCTCCAGTGCCACTGCCCCACAGAATTTCTGCCTTCAATCAGCCTGAATCCATTCATTTAACCTTTTTTTATTAAGCACTTAATGTGTGCTTTATGTGGATTCAGTGGTGAACCAGACTGGCAAGGTCCCTACCCTCATGGAACTTAAATTACAGCAGAGGGAGAGGGACAATAAACTGAACAATTAAGAACTTTTTTTTTTTTTTTGCAGTTTTTGGCTGGAGCTGGGTTTGAACCTGCCACCTCTGGCATATGGGGCCAGCGCCCTACTCCTTTGAGCCACAGGCACCACCCAATTAAGAACATTTTATAACGCGTTACTAGGCAACAAGAGATATGAGTAAAAATAGGGCAAAGTGAACCAATTTGGGAGACCTGGGAAGAAGGCTACAAATCGCAATATTATTATTATTTCTTTTTCAAGACAGAGTCTCACTCTGTTGCCCTAGGTAGATTGCTGTGGCTTCAACATAGCTCACGGCAATCTCAGTCTCTTGGGCTCAAGCTATCCTCTTGCCTCAGCCTCCTGGAATAGCTGGGACAACAGGTGCCCCCAACAGTGCCCAGCTAGTATTTCTATTTTTAGTAAAGATGGGGTCACTCTTGTTCAGGCTGGTCTTGAACTCCTCAAGTCAAGCAATCCACTGGCCTCGGCCTCGCAGAGTGCTAGGATTATAGGCATGAGCCACCACACCCTACTTATTCTTCTTACTATTTTTTTGAAATAAGATCTTGCCCTATTGCCAAGACTGGAGTACTGTGGCAGGATCGTAGCTCACTGCAGCCTCCAACTCCCACTTGATAGTCCTGCTTCGCTCACCCAAGTAGGTTGGACTACACCTAGCTCTTTTTTTTTTTTTTTTTTTGAAACAGGGGTCACTTTGTCACCCAGTAGAGTGCCATCACATCATAGCTCACAGCAATCTCAGACTCCTGGGCTCAAGCGATTCCCTTGCCTTAGTCTTCTGAGTAGCTCAGACTACTGGTGCCCACCACAACGCCCAGCTATTTTTAGAGGCAGGGTCTCGCTCTAGCTCAGGCTAGTCGCAAAATCGTGAGCTCAGGTGGCCTCCTAAAGTGCTGGGATTACAGGCATGAGCCACTGCGTCCAGTCCCATTTTTTAAAATTTTTTTGAAGAGGCTAGGCGCCATGGCTCACGCCTGTAATCCTAGCACTCTGGGAGGCCGAGGCAGGTGGATTGCTGAGCTCAGGAGTTCAAGACCAGCCAGAGCAAGAGCAAGACCCCATCTCTGAAAAATAGCTGGGCATTGTTGTGGGCGCCTTTATTCCCAGCTAATCAGAAGACTGAGGCAAGAGAATCATTTAAGCCCAAGAGTATGAGGTTGCTGTGAGCTATGACGTCATGTACTCCACCCAGTGCAACAAAAATGAGGCTCTGGCTCAAAATAATAATAATTTTGGCTTGGTGCCTGTGGCTCAACAGGCTAAGGCGCCAGCCACGTACAGCTGAGCTGGCGGTTTCAAATCCAGCCCAGCCAGCCAAACAACAATGACGGCTGCAACCAAAAAATGGCCGGGCATTGTGGCGGGTGCCTGTAGTCACAGCTACTTGGGAGGCAGAGGCAGGAGACTAGCTTGAGCCCAGGAGTTGGAGGTTGCTGTGAGCTGTGATGCAACAGGACTCTATCCAGGGTGACAGCTCGAAGCTCTGTCTCAAAAAAATTAAAAAATTAAAAAATAATAATTTTTTAAAGAGAAAGGGTCTCACTATGTTCTGGCCTCAAGCAATCCTCCTACCTTGGCCTCCCAAATAGATTGCAGTTACTAAATGAGGTGCTAAAGAAGGTGTCTTTTTCAGGCAGCACCTGTGGCTCAAAGGAGTAAGGCGCTGGCCCCATATGCCAGAGGTGGCAGGTTCAAACCTGGCCCCAGCCAAAAACTGCAAAAGAAAAGAAGATGTCTTTTGGGCAGTGCCTGTGGCTTAGTGGGTAGGGTGCAGGCCCCATATATCGAGGGTGGCAGGTTGGAACCCGGCCCTGGCTAAACTGCAACAAATAATAGCCAGGCGTTGTGGTGGGCGCCTGTAGTCTCAGCTACTCGGGAGACTGAGGCAAACGAATCCCCTAAGCCCAGGAGTTGGAGGTTGCTGTGAGCTGTGATGCCACAGCACTCTACCAAGGGTGACAAAGTGAGACTCTGTCTCTAAAAAAAAAAAAAAAAACTGTGTCTTTTGAGGAAACACTTGGAAGACTTGAGGGAACCAGTCAGGTGGCTGTCTGGGAGACAAATGTTCCAGCAGAGGGAACAGTGCAAAAGCTCTGAGGCAGGAATGAGCTGCCAGTGTTCCAAGTACAGGGCACAAACCAGGGAGCAAAATGGGAGGCAGGGAGCTTGGGAGATGGGGGGAGGAGCGAGTGTCAAATGGCATAGGGCCTCAAACTTTGAAGTATCTCAAGTCACTGTGAATGACATAGGGTGCCAGGGAGGGTAATGAATATTAAGATCCTTCTTGCAATGGGCTGAGAACAAAGAGGATAGCAAGGATTGGCACAGGGAATTTTAATGGTTCCAAACCTACACCCAAATAAAGGCCATATGTAAGAAATGGCTGAAGGGCTGGGTGCCGTGGCTCATGCCTGTAATCCCAGGACCCTGGGAGGCCAAGACAGGTGGATTGAACACCAGCCTGAGCAAGAGTGAGACCCCATCTCTAAAAATTAGCTGCGTGTTGTGGTGGGTGCCTGTAGTCCCAGTTACTTGGGAGGCTGATGCAAGAGAATAGCTTGAGCCCAAGAGTTTGAGGTTGCTTTAAGCTATGACACCATGGCACTCACCTCCCAGGGCAAATGAATGAGACTCTGTCTCCCCCACCCCACCTCCCCCCCAAAAAAAAGAAATGGCTGAGTTTTAATAGAAATTTAGGCACATTGGGGGGATGGGAAGTTGGGGATGGGGTAAGGGAGCTTGACATTAAATACTCGGACTGAGCAAATGTGAATGCTATTAGATCTCTTCCTGAAATCCTCTCAAATATTTCCACCATTGGAAGCCAATGGTCCTTGAGAGTCTCTCCCTCCTTTCCCCTATGTCCTCTGAGGACCCCTGGAGACCCTTCTTCCATCTTATCCTAGTTCCCAGCCCCTCCATCCTTCCTCTTCTGTAAGAGGAGCCTGACTCTGGAAATTTCAGTCTTCCCATTTAAACACATAGAGCAGTTCACCTTTTGCCCCCAAGGGCATTTTTCTAAACAAAGAGAAACCTAGAGAAAAATCACAGTTTGCCTACAAGGCAGAAATGCCCACAGGTGGTTGAGGTATTTTTCCTGCCTATATGTATGTTTCCAGATGTCAGCTGGGATCTCCCTGCCTGTTAGGCTTATATAAAATTAATTCAAACCCCATTCATCAACAGAAGGATGATGAACACCGTCCCTCCAATTAGTTTCTCCTAATTGTTTGCCCCTTCTCCAAGCCTGTGCTTCAGCTAGACCCATTCAATTTGGGAAATCCATTCCCTATCTCTTTCCTGGTTTGAGGGTGCAAGGACTAATTCAGTCCTTTTCATTATTTTCTACACAACCAACCACACAGACAAGGCATTTATGTATGAGCATGTGAGTGTATAGACAATGCTTTTCTGAAGATTTGGGGACATAAAGGAATTTACATTAACAGACAGGCTAACAACTTAACACTCAAGGTTAAGTGTTCTTGCCTGGAAGATCTTTTGCCTTCTCTGCAACCCAGCATCTAGCCATTTGTCTTCCCTAGACCTGCACTGTCCAATACTATTTCCATTTAATTTAATTAAAATTAGATAAAATTTAAAATTCTGCTCCTTCATTATACTAGTCACTTTTCAAGTGCTCACGAGCAACATGTGGCTGGTGGCTGCCATACTGGACAGTGGATATGGAAAATTCCATCATCACGGCATGTTCTTTTGGACAAAGCTGGACTATAGAAAGACAGTTACCTCTAAGAACTAGTCTGATGTCTGAAGTTAAGATAACCAAAGTTTTACTCTACTATGCATGTAATTTATAAAAATAAATATGGCCAGGCAGCTCATGCCTGCAGTCCCAGCTCTTCAGGAAGCTGAGGCATAAGGATCACTTGAGCCTAGGAGTTGGAGGATGCAATGTGGGTGACAGAGCGCAACCATCTCTAAAAAAATTTAATTTAATTTTAAAAATTTAGTTATACTCTATGAGATTCTGATACTAGTTTTTTTTTTTTTAAGAATAATACACCTTGAACATCTTTACCTTTCAGATCATAAGCATTTAACTAACAACACAGAATAGTTACATAGTATTCCTAAGTGTGGGTTCATTTATTCACTCATTCATTTATTGCACAAATATTTGCCACCCTCATTATATCTGCCAGGAACTGTGCCCCAGCCACAGCATAAGACGGGACTGGGACCCTGGGGAGCTTGCAGTCTCACGGGATAGGCTAAGGTTAATCAAATAATCACAGAAATAAATGAAAAATGGTAGCAGTTGTGAAGGAGAGTGAGCTACACCTGAAGCATGTTGCCTGACATCTATCTACCATGAACACCAATCCCACATTCCCTTTCCTCTTCCCACCAAGTCTTAAAACTCAGGGCTTTGTCCCAGAACCCAAGCAAGTTACGGTATAGTGTCTGGGCCTATGATTCCCTCTCTGAAAAAATGCAGGCGATAGTTTCTTTTGGGACATCATGAGGATTAAATGAGTTCTTAGACTAGATAGAGCAGTGTCTGGCACAATATAAGTGATCATTCATTTGTATTATTATTTTTTTATTCCTCCATCTAAGCCTCAATCCTCCTCTTTAAAATGTAGGAGTAAACAGGACCTTCTTCAGAGGGCTGCCATGAGGATTAAACAAGTAATTATTTCATGAAACCACCACAGCTAACATTCCTCCAGCACCTCCTTTGTATCAGATCTTCGCCTTTTCAATAACTCTCGAGGGGAGTTATTGCTTTTATGTCCATTTTACAGATGCTAAAACTGAGGCACATAGCCAGAAGTAGTCCCAGCTACTTGGGAGGCTGAGGTAAGAGAATTGCTTAAACCCATGTTTGAGGTTGCTGTGAGTTGTGATGCCACGGCACTCTACCAAGGGCGACATAGTGAGATTGTCTCAAAAACAACAACAACAAAAAACCCTGAGGCACAAAGACTTGTAATTGACTTGCTCAAGAGCTCAAGGCCAGTTATAATTTGGGACAGTGAGAAGTTAGGGGTGAGGGAGGTTGGGGCTGAGCCCTGAGGGCATCTGGGTGAGACCACCCTTCCCGCCCCCTGCCCCCAGGAAGCTGGATGCCTTCATCTATGACGCAGCCGTGCTCAACTACATGGCCCGCAAAGATGAGGGCTGCAAGCTGGTTACCATCGGCTCCGGCAAGGTCTTTGCCACGACAGGCTATGGCATCGCCCTGCACAAGGGCTCCCGCTGGAAGCGGCCCATCGACTTGGCGCTGCTGCAGTTCCTGGGGGACGGTGCGGCTGTGCACAGGGCTTTCTGTACCGGAGAGGGAGGACAAAGACCCTTGGGTCCTGGGGAAGGAAAGAATGAAGTCCCGGTCACCAGAGTTTGAGGAAGGAAGGGGCTGCGGGCGGGACTAGACTCCTACATCAGGGAGGGTCTTCAGAGGGTACTTATAGCAGGTGACCTCTGATCCCTCTCCCCCAGATGAGATCGAGATGCTGGAGCGCCTGTGGCTCTCCGGGATCTGCCACAATGACAAAATCGAGGTGATGAGCAGCAAGCTGGACATCGACAACATGGCAGGTGTCTTCTACATGCTCTTGGTGGCCATGGGCCTCTCCCTGCTGGTCTTCGCCTGGGAGCACCTGGTGTACTGGCGCCTGAGGCACTGTCTGGGGCCCACCCATCGCATGGACTTCCTGCTGGCCTTCTCTCGGGTATGAGGGGGAGAGGGGTAAAGATGGGGGAGACGGAAGTAAAGACTGGGAGAGACAGAAAGAGATGGGGAGAGATTGGGGAGACACAGCATAGATTTGGGAGCGACGGGGTGGGATGGGTAGAAGGGAGGTGAGGGAGAGTAGAGAGAAAGCGAGGAAAAGCAAGTGTCTCCTGCCCACGCTGACCCGGTCCTACTGCCGGTCTCAGGGCATGTACAGCTGCTGCAGCGCCGAAGCCGCCCCACCGCCAGCCAAGCCCCCTCCTCCACCGCAGCCTCTGCCCAGCCCCGCGTACCCCACCGCGCGGCCGGCGCCTGGCCCTGCGCCCTTCGTGCCTCGCGAGCGCGCAGCGGTGGACCGCTGGCGCCGCACTAAGGGCCCAGGGCCGCCGGGGGGCGCTGGCCTGGCCGACGGCTTCCACCGCTACTATGGCCCCATCGAGCCGCAGGGCCTGGGTCTGGGCCTGGGTGAGGCGCGCGCGGCACCGCGGGGCGCAACAGGGCGCCCGTTATCCCCGCCTGCTGCGCAACCCCCGCAGAAGCCGCCACCCTCCTACTTCGCCATCGTGCGGGACAAGGAACCGGCCGAGCCCCCAACCGGTGCCTTCCCTGGCTTCCCGTCGCCGCCCGCGCCCCCCGCCGCCGCAGCCACAGCCGTCGGGCCGTCTCTCTGCCGCTTGGCCTTCGAGGACGAGAGCCCGCCAGCGCCTGGGCGCTGGCCGCGCTCAGACCCCGAGAGCCAGCCTCTGCTGGGGCCCGGCGCGAGCGGCGCGGGTGGTGCAGGTGCCTCGGGTGGCGGAGCCCCGGCAGCGCCACCCCCGTGCCGTGCAGCACCACCCCCCTGTCCTTACCTTGACCTGGAGCCGTCGCCGTCGGACTCGGAAGACTCGGAGAGCCTGGGCGGCGCGTCGCTGGGCGGCCTGGAGCCCTGGTGGTTCGCCGACTTTCCTTACCCGTATGCCGAGCGCCTCGGGCCGCCGCCTGGCCGCTACTGGTCAGTCGACAAGCTCGGGGGCTGGCGCGCCGGCAGCTGGGACTACCTGCCCCCGCGCAGCGGTCCAGCAGCCTGGCACTGCCGTCATTGCGCCAGCTTGGAGCTGCTGCCACCACCGCGACACCTCAGCTGCTCTCACGATGGCCTGGACGGCGGCTGGTGGGCGCCGCCGCCCCCGCCCTGGGCCGCTGGGCCGCCGCCTCGACGCCGAGCCCGCTGCGGGTGCCCACGGCCGCACCCTCACCGCCCGCGGGCTTCGCACCGCGCGCCCGCCGCTGCACCGCACCACCACCGCCACCGGCGTGCCGCGGGGGGCTGGGACCTCCCGCCGCCTGCGCCCACCTCGCGTTCTTTGGAGGACCTCAGCTCGTGTCCCCGCGCCGCCCCTGCGCGCAGGCTCACTGGGCCCTCCCGCCATGCTCGCCGGTGCCCACACGCCGCTCACTGGGGGCCACCACTGCCCGCCGCGCCCCACCGGAGACACCGGGGTGGGGACCTGGGCACCCGCAGGGGCTCGGCACACTTCTCCAGCCTCGAGTCCGAGGTATGACGCGGCCTCCGGGGCCCCACCGCCCCCTTGGTCAGCGCAGGCCACAGCCCGAGGGGGCAGGCGAAGGGACAGGACCCATGTGGGTTGGAAAGGAAAACAATGGAACTTGGCTGGACCCGCCTGGAGCAGCGTCCTGCGCCCCCTTGCTTTGGGGAAACCGTGAGGTGGAGAGGATTTGGTTCCCCAAGTCTCACCCAGCCTGAGAGTGAGGGGACAGGGGTCTCCGAGTCCACTGAACCTTTTTATAAACCCGACAAGGGCTTTTTAACGTCACCAGATGGGGCGGGAGGTTGGGGGGGTCATACCACACTCGCGCCCCACCCTACGCCCGGGGCCTTGGCCCCTACATCACTGTGCAGCTCCCCGGCCCTAGCCACGCCTCCGGGGAGGCCCGTTTTTAACCTTTCATCCATTGGGACTCAAAACTGTGAGACACATTTGCCAAACTGTGACCCCAGACCTTGGCCCCGCCACACAGAAACCCCTGACCCCAGACTGTGACTTCCAACTCCTAAAATGGTCATCCGACCCCAGACTGTGACCCCAGACCCCAAACTGTGACCCAAACCCCAGACTGCCCCAACCAGACTGTGACCCTTTACATCATACCCCTCTTTTCCACCCTTGCAGTTTTTCCCTGTTTTGACCTAGGACATGTCCCCAACTGCAGCCTTGCCTTCCCCTAATGATCCCGACCTCCCTCAAGCCAAAACTACCCATCCCGCCCCACCTTCCTACCCACCCAGGTGCCACAAGCCACAACTTCTCCAAATCAACTTCTCCAAATGCAGCCCTTACTGGTGACCGTTCGGTCATGACCCAGCAGACCCTCTAAAGCCTCCTCTTCTCAGATCTCCAGCCGGGTCTGGGGCTGGGTTGTGGAGTGGAGGGTCTGGGAGTTCACACTTCACCAACCTCCCTTCACACTCTCCTCTTCCATATTGCAGTGTTTGGAATAAAACATGTTTTTATGCCTCCTCAGTCCAAGTCTGAGTTCTGTGTCTGTCTCTTAGCCCTCATCAACTTCTGTGTAGGAAACAGAAACTGAGAAAAGTCCCACAGGGAAGAAACTGAAGGAGCATTAGAGAGAAAACATTCTGCAAGGAGGTAGAGAAACAAAAGGCAAGGAAAGAGGTGGTGGGAAGAAACCCTGAGATGAGAGATAGTGAGAGGGAGTCATGGCAGAGACCCCAAGAGAGTGGTGAGAGAAATCTCAGATATAAAACATTTTAGGATAAAATTTAGGGTCGCATTTCTTATGGATGTAGGCAACAAGGCTTATTTGATTCTTTTTTTTTTTTATTTGATTCTTAATATCCTGCTCTTGCAAGCAAAGGGTGTCTAACCTAGCCCAGCCGATCCATATTATTTTGAATGCTGTTCATCTCACCAATGAGAATCTATTTCTAACATTTCATTACGCCAATTAGCCAAACCGCTGGTGCTCAAGGGCGATAAAAAGAGGCAAAGCACTTGTAATAGCTGCCTCCAGAGGGTCGACTTTCTGATTGTTTGCTGACCAAAGCTGCAATGTGAACGCCAGGTTAGGCAATCGACTGCCCCTAGAGGGTAGATTCAACCGACTAACTTATACATAATAACCATCCGGTCTACTCTTAAGAATTTTGAAATAAATTAAAACCATCATAACAGGGAGAGGAAAGAAACCGGCTTTATGAGTCCTAGGGGAGCTGCTCCTCCTTGCTTGTAGGAGCTCAAGTTTGCATATATGAATAATTAATTAAATGAGAAGAAAGCTTTGAGAATCAAAGGTACAAAGATGGAGTCTTCCGCTTTGAACTACTTAACGGGGAAAACAAACCGCCTATAGAACTACAACTCCCAGAAGCCCTTGCCACTGCTAACGCGGAAGAGCGCTCAAAAGTCAGGCGGCACGTGTATTTTTGGGGTATCTGCACGCTTCCCTCGCTGTGCCATTGCTCAGATGGAAAGGTTACTTTAGTCCTCCTTCCCTCTCCCCTCTGACGTCTTTAATTGGTGGGCCGAGGAGGTTTCCAAGATACCTGCGCAGTAGGGCTAATTCATTGGGGCTGGAGGGGGAGCTAAACCCGGACGTGACGCTCTTACTTTGCGCCGGCGGTGAGAAGATGGCGGCGCGCAAGGGTCGACGGCGCACGTGTGAAACAGGGGAACCCATGGAAGCCGAGTCCGGCGACACAGATTCAAAGGGTTCGGCCCAGGTCTACCTGCCTGGCCGAGGACCGCCGCTGCGCGAAGGCGAGGACCTGGTCATGGACGAAGAGGCTTATGTGCTGTACCACCGAGCGCAAACTGGTAGGGCTGAGGATTTGGACTCCTCTGAGTCCTGAGAGGGTGATCCTGAGACTTTAACATAAGAGGCGCTCAAGAAGAGAAGGTTGGGGGTCTAAGGAATGATCTCACAGTGGAGACGTTTTATCCCTGAGGGAGGTGAGAGTCGAAATTGCTCTATCCCATTATAACTCTTAAACTCTTCCTTACTTCCGCAGGCGCCCCTTGTCTTAGCTTTGACATAGTTCGAGATCACTTGGGAGACAACCGGACAGAGCTTCCTCTTACTCTTTACCTATGTGCTGGGACCCAGGCGGAGAGTGCCCAGAGCAACAGGTGAGTGAGACCCAAGACTTTCCCAGGACTAGAAGTCAGAGACCTCAGCCCCATCCTCAGAACCCAGGAGTTAGGGCTCCTCCCTTTTCCCTAAGGATCCTGGTACCCAATGCCTTACTCATCCCACACTTTCTCCCAGACTGATGATTCTTCGGATGCACAATCTGCATGGCACAAAACCCCCACCTTCAGAAGGCAGTGATGAAGAGGATGAAGAAGAGCGGAAGCCTCAGCTTGAGCTAGCCATGGTGCCCCACTATGGTGGCATCAACCGAGTTCGGGTACATACGGTCTCAAGAACCTTCTCAGCATTCTCTGGAGCCCACCCCCACCCCTGTGTCTGTACCTCTCCCAACACCTTCTCATGCCCTTCAGCCTTTTTTTTTTTTTCTTTCTTTTTGAGACAGAGTCTCAAGCTGTTGCCCTGGGTGGAGTGCTGTGGCATCATAGCTCACAGCTACCTCCAACTCTTAGGCTTAAGCAATCCTCCTGCCTCAGTTTTTCTATTTTTAGTAGAGATAGGGTCTCGTTCTTGCTCTGGCTGGTCTCAAATCCGTGAGCTCAGGCATGAGCCACTGCGCCTGCCCCCCACCCCCCTTCAGCTTTTAGAAAAGTTTTATATATTTTATCTTTTTCATTCTTTTGGGTGGGTTTTTATTTTTATTTATTTATTTTTTTTGAGACAGAGCCTCAAGCTGTCACCCTGGATAGAGTGCTGTGGCATCACAGCTCACAGCAACCTCCAATTCCTGGATTCAAGCCAGTCTCCTGCCTCTGCCTCCCAAGTAGCTGGGACTACAGGCGCCCGCCACAACGCCCGGCCATTTTTTGGTTGCAGCGCCATTGTTGTTTGGCGGGCCGGGCTGGATTTGAACCCGCCAGCTCAAGTGTACGTGGCTGGCGCCTTAGCCGCTTGAGCCACAGACACCCAGCCTTTTGGGTGGGCTTTTGTTGTTGTTGTTGCTTTAGGGAGGGTTGAGACAGAGTCTTGCAGGTAAAGTACAGTGGTGTCTTCATAGCTCATTGCAACCTCAAACTCCTGGACTCCTGGGCGAATGATCCTCCTGTCTCAGCTTCCTGAGTAGCTAGGACTACAGATGGTGACCACAATGCCCCGCTCATTTTTCTGTTTTTTGTAGAGACAGGGTCTTGCTCTTGCTCAGGCTGGTCTCAAACTCCTGAGCTCAAGCAATACTCCCTCCTTGGCTTCCCAGAATATTGGGATTATAGGCATAAGCCACCACACCCAGCCTATGTATTTTAGCTATTATGATAGTTATCATATGCTAAATGTAGTTTTAGATTATAAGAGTAGTTTTTATGTTTTTCACCCTTCTCTTTGGTAAAATGGTGAGTTATAAACCTTACTTGATGAGGTTGTTATGAGGATAAAATGAAATAACTTATAGTGTCAAGAACAGCAGCTGGTTGTAATATGAGAGGGGTGTTTTTTGTTATGTCATTATATGTTAGGAACTATTTGGGTTGTGGGGTTTGTTTTTTGCTTTTAGAGTTAGAGCATCTTTTGATCAGGTAGATGTGTGAGTGAAATGAAAATGGTGTGTGGAAGCATTTAGTGTGGTAATTGGCTCATAGCTGGTTCTGTGTGTTTTCATTAAATTATTATTGCCATGATTCAGGGCTGTTGTAGATCCTGAAGATGTAGCAGCAAGCAGTAGGTCTCTGGCTCTATGAACTTACATGCTAATGGGGGAAGGGAACAAATAGAAACTAAGTAAATGGATAGTATGTAAAAAGGTGCTAATTGTTGTGGATAAAATGTAAGATAAAGGTGTAGAAGAGATTTTGGTGGTCCTAGGGTAGGGTTGCTATTTTAAATAGTGTGGCTAGGAACATACTCAGTGATAAAGTGCCATTTGAACAGAGACCCACAGGTGGTGAGTCAAGGAGCCAAGGGTACCTATGGCAAAGGAATTTGCAGGCACAGGAAACACAAGTTCAAAGGCCCTAGGGTGAACTTGACATGTTTGAGGAGTTTCAAGGGAGAGTTCAGTGTGTCTGGAACAGAATGGACAGATTGATGTTACTTAAGGGGAGAATGACAAGATTTGGAGTGTGGGCACAGAGGAGACATAGGGCCTTATAGGTCTTGGGCTTTTACTTGGGAGAAATTGGGAGCCACTGGAGGGTTTAGATCAGAGGAAAGACAGGGTCTGGCTTTTGTTTTAAAGGGGTCCTTATGGCTGCCGTATTGAGAACCAGTTTGGAGGAGACAAGGGCAGAAGGATAGAACCCTGTTAGGAGGTTGTTAAAGTAATTCAGGAGAAGTAATTCAGGATGACTTTAGTACTAGCTTGAGTGACAGCAATAAAAGTAAAGAGAAGGGTGTTGGAAGTATGTGTTTTTAGTGTAGCTAGCACAAACGGCATGAGGAAGAAGAGAGGACAGGAAAGAATTGTAGTTTTGGGTCTGAAGTGGAGAACACTGGGGAGGAGTTGTAGGCAGCAATTAAGAGTTTGGCTTTGGCCTTGTTATCTTTGAAGTGTCAGTACAGTAAATGTCTGGGGTTCAGCAGAGAGGTCACAGCTAGGGGATACTGGACGCTTTGAGGCTGGACAGGATCTCCTAGTGAGCAAACATACAGAGGCAGAGAGTTTGGAGGACTGGCCTTGCAGCATTTAGATCATTACAGAGACCAAGAGTCTGAACATACTCTTTTTTTTTTGAGACAGAGTTTCACTTTGTCGCCCTTCCTTGGTGGAATGCCATGGCATCATAGCTCAAAGCAACCTCAAAGTCCTGGGCTCAAGCAGTTCTCTTGCCTCAGCCTTCCAAATAGCTAGGACTACAGGTACCTACCACAACCTGGCTAGTTTTTAGAAACAAAATCTCGCTCTTGCTCAGGCTTGACTCAAACTCATGAGCTCAGGTAATCTACCTGCCTTAGCCTCCCAAAGTGCTAGGATTACAGGAGTGAGCCACCTCGCCAGCCTTTGTTGAGAATTATTTTTTTATTTTTTGGAAACAGTCTTTGTTGCCCTTGGTAGACTACTGTCATAGCTCACAGCAACCTCAAACTCTTGGGCTCAAGTCATCCTATTGCTTCAGCCTCCTGAGTATCTGGGCTACAGGCGCCCACCACAACACCCAGCTATTTTTACAGACAGGGTCTCGCTTTTGCTCAGGCTGGTCTCGAACCCGTGAGCACAGGGCAGTCCACCTGCCTCGGCCTCCCAGAATGCTAGGATTATAGGCGTGAGCCACTGTACCCGGCCTCTGAACATACTCTTGAAGACTGGTAGTAATTGTAGCCTCATTTACCCCCACCCAGAGTAAAGAGCTGGTCTTGCAGGTTGTGGTTTCCTTCCCACAGAGATTCCTAGGACCAGCAGTCCCAGCCCTTGGGGATCTGTGGAACTTCAGTTCTAGTCCTCAGGGATGGAGGAAGTTTGTTGTCATCACCCTGAGCCTCCTACCCCACCCACTTTACACATACCCTTCCCCTGCAGGTGTCATGCCTGGGCGAGGAACCTATGGCAGCAGTGTGGTCAGAGAAGGGCCAGGTGGAGATGTTTGCACTCCGGAGGCTTCTGCAGGTGGTAGATGACCCCCAGGCCCTGGCAACCTTCCTCCGTGATGAGCAGGCCCGAGTGAAGCCCATTTTCTCCTTCGCTGGGCACATGGGCGAGGGCTTCGCACTTGATTGGTCCTCTCGTGTGCCTGGTGAGTCTCTGGGGTGTGCATGTGGTCCTGGGATGAGGGAAGTAGTGGGGTCTCCCGCAAGGGTGAGTGCTTAAGACTCCAGGGAAGGGAGTGAGCTACGGCCAGGTGGGACAAGGTTGTTTCCTGATTGCCTTTCTCAGGTCGCCTGCTGACTGGTGATTGTCACAAGAACATCCACCTCTGGACACCTACAGACAGTGGCTCCTGGCACATTGACCAGCGACCATTTGTGGGCCACACAAGTTCCGTGGAGGACCTGCAGTGGTCACCAACTGAGGACACAGTGAGGGAGGGCTGGGGGCCTGGTCACCTAGATCTGATAGGTGGTGGGCTAAGGACCTGTAATCCTGGGTCTGAAGGAAGAGGGTGCTGGGGGCCTGATAGAGATGCAGTTTCTAGGCCAAGTCCTAGTAAGGGAGACACTGAAGGAGAGGGTGGCCCACCACTAGTTCCAGTCTTCATCCTGCGGTGGGGGGTACATCTGGGTTACTCAGACTTCACCTTGTCCAGGTGTTTGCCTCCTGCTCAGCTGATGCCTCTATTCGCATCTGGGACATCCGAGCAGCCCCCAGCAAGGCCTGTATGCTCACTACGACCCCTGCCCATGATGGGGATGTCAATGTCATCAGTTGGAGCCGCCGGGAGCCCTTCCTGCTTAGTGGTGGGGATGACGGGGCTCTCAAGGTCTGGGACCTTCGGCAATTCAAGGTATTTTCCCACTTGGGCACTTGGAGGCTAGAGAAGCTACTGATCTCAGCAGCCACTGGGATTTGTAGCTTTTCCCCTCCTTAAATGATTTTATGTAGCCAGAGCTTGGAAAGCTTGTGGAGTTAGAGTCCAACTCCTTCGTGGTACAGATGAAGTCACACACTCTACCGGGTGAATAGATGACAGGAGATGGAAGGTGCTGGGGGCCGCCTAAGACTACACCTCCATCTGTAATGTCTGGCTTGACCCTTTGGCCACTGTGTTCCAGTGGCTGGACTAGGGGCTTCAGGGAGTTGTAGTTTGCATTTATAGAATCAGTTGAGGATCGAGGCCAACTCATTGCAGGAGAGGATTGAGGTACAGAAAGGACAGGGGCAGATATGACATAACAGCCAAGCTATCAGTTGACCTTGTAGAGCTGAGCTGAGAGGAGAAACTGCAGCATCTGATATTCCTCTAGACAAAGCTGTCACTTCACATGGCTCCATGCCTTCTCGGGGCACTATGATGTAACCTTTTATTCCTTCCTCCAGAATAATTGGTTCTATAGAATCATCCCTGGGGAAGCTTCCAGAGATGGATTCAAGTCTCTTGGCCCAGCAGGTCATGGCCTCAGCAGACTGACATTGGAACTTGGGAGCCGCTTCTCCCAATAACAGAGACTTTGATTTCCAGTGAAGCCTTTGCTTTAGTAAAAGTGCTGTGGTTCTTTGTGGTTCTTTGGGTTGGTTGCCTCCGGAGCTTCTGGGAGTCATGCTTTTGTTCCCTTTAAGGCCTTTGTAGAATCTGCTGGGAGAACTGTTATCCGCCCTCTCCTTTTATGCGGAAGGAAACTGAGAACCGCCCAGGATACAACAGGGTGGAGATTTTATGACCTGAGCTGAAAAGGGCAGCTTTGCAGGCAAAATCATACTTCCCAGCAGCACTGGGACAGTCAGCCTTATTGCAGCTGGACTCTGCCTTTCACAGATTCTGGGCTTGTCAGGACTTAAAGGATTGAACCCTGCAGCTGAAGAGGGGTGGGGGGCTCTGACTGGGTCTTCTCAGGAGTCAGGCTGAGGTGTTCAGAGTCCCTCACTCCCATCCTTTCTCTGTAGTCTGGCTCTCCTGTGGCTACCTTCAAGCAGCACGTGGCTCCCGTGACCTCTGTCGAGTGGCACCCCCAGGACAGTGGGGTCTTCGCAGCCTCAGGTGCAGACAACCAGATCACACAGTGGGACCTGGCAGTGGAGCGGGACCCTGAGGCAGGTGATGCAGAGGCTGACCCCGGGCTGGCTGACCTCCCCCAGCAGCTGCTATTTGTGCACCAGGGTGAGACCGACCTGAAAGAGCTGCACTGGCACCCGCAGTGCCCTGGGCTCCTGATCAGCACAGCTTTGTCGGGCTTCACCGTCTTCCGCACCATCAGCGTCTGAGGCAGGCTGGATGGCCCTGCTCTCACCTTCCACTTGGGAGCTGATGTTGAGGTTGGCTCCCCTGGAAGGAGCTTGCTTGAGATCTGTTGATGAGCCTCCTCCGAAGAGAAGGGTTTGGACTATGGGCTGCTGTGATGGGTTCTGTTTGCTGGATTGTTTTCTAAAAGCACTGAGTTTGGTCCAGTGAGCCTGTTTGTAAACAAACTTGGTTTGACCATGGCTCTGTGAAACCACACCTACCCAGAGATAGAGACATCCTGTGTGTACTTGGATTTTCGTCTACTGTGACACCTGGCTGACCCTTTGGCCACTCTGCTCCAGGGCTCAGTTGCAGATATTGGACCCCCAGGGATCTCGAGGGCTTGGCAGTGGGTAGGTCCAATTTGAGGTGTGGGTTCCTCCAACACCATTTGGTTCTGCTCCTTGTCTTCCTGTGTGCTGGCTTGGGCCAAGATTTCCCAGTTGAGACTGCATTGACCTCTCCCTTCCCCCCTGGAATGCAGGCGGGGCTCTTGAGGGGCAATAAAGGACCAGTATAAGGCTGGAATCATATGGTGTGAAACTGGTCATTCGGCCACATCCCGTGGTAAACCTGGTGTAGGGAGGAGAGGGCAGAGGCAGGAATTTTGCTGCCTGTCTGTCCCTAGGCCACTTGGCTGGAATAAGCCATTGGGAAATGCATGCAATCCAAGCCTCAGCCCAGTGGGTGCCTCTGGTTCACCCTTCTCTAAATTCCATGACATCTGGAACTCGGTCTGGGTCAATGAAAGGGTACCTCATCCTGTGTCCTCCACCTTGTTAAGGCTTGATCTCAGGGGTAAACAGTGAATACCCATTTCTCCATCCCTCCATCTCTGTCCCCTTTACCATTATCTCTTGTTTGTTTTTTTGTTCCCTAGTCTGTGCCACTGCTCTTTCTCTGTCCCCACTTGCAGTATCTCTAGTGTCCCACTGTTTGTGTCCCTGCCCCCCATCTCTGTCTCTCTCCTCCTCTACTGTCTCGTCCAGCCTGCCTGGGCTGCGGCCCAGCCACCCTGCCTGGCCATCCTCCCTGGCTCCCCCTCTGCGGCTCTGATCTGGCCCCACCCCCGCCCCCTCCAGCCAGGCTTCTGATCCGCCTGTGGACTCAGAGGTCGGCACCCGGCACAAGGCCCCTGGGGCCAAGGACAGACCACAGACCCTCTCAGCACCCACAGAGGCTTCCCCACAGCCCCAGCAGAGGAGCCCCCAACGAAGGGCATGGGGGTGGGCCGCCCCACCAGGTACGTGCCTCCATATGCAAGGTCAGGGACCTGAACCATCCACTTCCTCCCTCCTGCCGCTGCCCTCCCATCCATTTTTGCTTAAGACCAGCTGGGGCCACCTCTGCCTCAAGATCCCCGTGTCCTCATATGTTGCCTCTTCAGGGAGGCCCTAACCCTATTTATCAGTGACAGACTCCAGCCCCAGAAGAATCCCCACCACCATGCTTCCTTTCAAAGAGCTTCTTTCTCATCTTTTTATCCTCCATCTCTGTCCTCACAGTTCATCCCCCCATCTTTACATTTCTCAAAACGTGATCCTAAGTTCTATTTTCCCCAATTGTTCTTTAGTCTGCCTGTTTCTTCTCTGTCCCCTGTCCCCTCTGGGTCTCAGATCTGTCCCCAATCTCTGGCCCCCCTATCCCTGGGTCTCTATTCTCTCTCCCTCCCCCTTTGGACCTGTGTCCCCACCCTGGGTCCATGTCCCCCAACTCTAGGTTCCTGTTCCCTTAGAGGGTCTCCATATTTCTCTTTCTCAACCTTCTCTCTTCCCACCCATCTTGGAGTCTCCTGGTCTTTGTCCCCACAGCCTGTCCTGTCAGTCTCTGCGCTCCAACCTGCCGTCCATATACCACGGGGGACATCTACCATTTCAGGGAAAGTGTGAAAATATGGGGAGGAGGTTGGGGCCTAGGGGCGGGGCTTCCTGGCCTCAGATTAGACAGTGACTTTGACACAAAGTTGAAGCACCTTAAGCCCCATGTCTCCTTTATATGGAAACGTTAAGCTGCTCTCGCAGGTCAGGTGGAGGAAGGCGGAGGCAGGGCGGGGGAAGACTTCAGGCTTGGGATTCTTTTCCCTTCTATCCTGCTTTGACGGGGGATGGGTGGGGGTGCCTGATCCGGAATGGCATTCACCAGCCTGGGAACTGGGCCATGTTGGGCACAGACAGCCCCCTGGAGGTGAAGGTCCCCAGCGGCTTTGTGATACTGACACAGTCAGGCCTGCCTCACAGGGCTGAGGAGGGACCTGAGGATTTAGGAGACAGTCCTGGGTAGGAAAGGCCCAGGATCCAAACCAGCATCCCACCCAGCACTGTGCGGGCTGGCCAGGTCATGGCTCTCTCTAGGCCTGTCCCCAGAGTGTGAAAGGGGTGATGATCTTGACTTCCCAGCGTCCTGAGCAGTCAAGGTGAGCAGTGGGGTCTGGCGGAGTCCGGTGGGGGAACTGAATGCTACAGGAGCCCCTCATGAGACCTGACACCTAGTAGGTGCTCAGGAGACAGGAGCAAGCTTGATAAGACTGGGGCCCAACCTTCTGGCTTAGGCACCTGAGATGCCTAGATGGGAGTCCACTTTCATCACTCCTCTCCTGGCCAAGGGACCTGAGACAAGGGGCTAATCTCAGGGCCTCAGCTGGCTTTTCTATTGAAAGCCAAGTCCCCATGTCAGAGGGGGTTCGAGGTGGACAAGGCCAAGAGGCCAAGCCTGAGGCGTGGGTGAGGGCTGGGTCAGGGTCTCACCTACATTTCCTCACCCAGTTACTGGGGTGCTTCCTGAGAGGTGGGACCTGTGCAGAGTGGGGTTTCCAGGCTGGAGAGGGGCTGCAGGTAAAGAGGTTCCATTCTGGATTCTGACTTCACCCTCAAACCCTTAGGTTCCTAGCCTGTTTCCCTATTTGGGGAGATTGACTCTAATATTCAGGGTTGCTGAAGGTGAGGAAAGTGTCAAGGTTGGGATCCATTGTGGGATCCATTGGCCACTGACCTGAGCTTCACCTTGGCCTCTGTGCAGTGGGACTAATTGCCCACATGGCAGGGCAGCAGGTGCACAGTACTGTGTGGGAGTTTCATTCGGGCCAAACTTGACATCAACTAAGAGTCTTCTCACTGGATGAAAGTGTCCCAGGCCCTGCCAAAAAGCCCATGAGGATCCCCAGGACCTGGTACACATGGGTGCTTGGAAAATAGGGATAGAATTGATAGGCAAATTATCTAACCCCTGGTACTGCTTGTCCTGGCCTAGCCAGGTCCTGGAAGTCCTCCCACCATGGGCCAAGTAATGTGGTCTACAGGTCCATGCCCAGCCTCTTCCCTCCTTTCCTCCAACCTATTGGGCTGCTGGGATTCCTTCCATTTCACAGATGGCAAAACTGAGACTCAGGAAGTGTTATGGCCTGTCACTGGCCATATAGCTAGCAAGTGGCAGAGCAAATTGAATCTCTGGAAAAAGAAGCCAGGAACCCTACTGCACATGATGAGCTAACAACTGAACCAGGATTGGGCCCTGGGTCTGTATGATAAGAAGGCCCTTCCTGACCTTGACAAAGTCGCAATTTCCCCATTTTACAGCTGAGGAAATAAGCTCAGTTAGAATTGCCCAAGATCAGAGGGCCTGTTTATTTTACTCTTTTATTTATTCCATAATAGCTTCAGTGAAAGGTATTTCCTCTAGCATACAATCCACTCAGTAACATGTATAATTCAGTGGTCTTTAGTATATCCACAGTTGCACAACCATCACAATTAATATTAGAACATTCTCATCACCCCCAAAAGAAACCCTGTGCTGGCTATCATGTCCTAATCATCCCATCTCCCCAGCCTTAGACAACCAGTACTCTTATTTTATTTTTTTTTTTTTTGTAGAGACAGAGTCTCACTTTGTCACCCTTGGTAGAGTGCTGTGCAATCACAGCTCACAGCAACCTCCAGCTTCTGGGCTTAGGTGATTCTCTTGCCTCAGCCTCCCAAGTAGCTGGGACTACAGGCGCCTGCCACTACGCCCAGCTATTTTTTGATGCAGTTTGGCCGGGGCCAGGTTTGAACCCATCACCCTCGGTATATGGGGCCGGTGCCCTACTCGCTGAGCCACAGGCGCCGCCCAGGCAACCAGTACTCTTAATTTCTCAATTTATAGGCTTACCTTTTCTGGACATTTCATATAAATGGAGTATACAACACATGGCCTTTGTGACTGGCATCTTTCACCTGGCATGTTTTCCGTATTATATCTATCAGTTCCTCATTCCTATACCACATTTTTTTTATTCATTCATCAGTTGATGGATATTTGGATTTCCACCCTTTGGCTATTATAAGTAATGCTGCTATGAACATTTATGTACCAGTTTTTATAAAAACATTTGTTTTCATTTCTCTTGGGCATGTATGTTGTAGTGGAATTGCCAGGTGATGAGGTAACTCTTATAGCCAATGGGTGCCAATTTCTCCATAGTCTCACTAAGGCTAGATTGTGTCTGCTTTTTCATTATCACCACCCTAAGTGGGTATAAAGTGGTTTTTTGTTGGTTTTTTTTTTTTTTTTTGGGACAGAGCCTCAAGCTGTCACCCTGGATAGAGTGCTGTGGCATCACAGCTCACAGCAACCTCCAACTCCTGGGCTCAAGCGAGTCTCCTGCCTCAGCCTCCCAAGTAGCTGGGACTACAGGCGCCTGCCACAATGCCCGGCCATTTTTTGGTTGCAGCCATTATTGTTATTTGGCGGGCCCAGGCTGGATTCGAACCCACCAGCTCAGGTGTACATGACTGGCGCCTTAGCCCGTTGAGCCACAGGCGCCGAGCCTAAAGTGGTTTTAATATACAGTTCCCTGGTGACTAATGAAGTTAAGTATCTTTTTCATGTGCTTCCTGGTCATTTATATACCTTTATTTGGGGTCATGTCTATGCAGGTCCTTTGCCCATTTTTAAACTGGTTTATGAGCCTTTTTATTATTGAATTGGAAGACCACCTTATTTATTGCAGATACAGGTTTCTTTCTTCTTTCTTTCTTTCTTTTTTTTTTTTTTGTAGAGACAGAGTCTCAACCTTATCACCCTCCGTAGAGTGCCATGGCATCACACAGCTCACAGCAACCTTCAACTCCTGCGCTTAGATGATTCTCTTGCCTCAGCCTCCGGAGTAGCTGGGACTACAGGCACCTGCCACAACACCCGGCTAATTTTTTTGTTGCAGTTTGGCTGGGGGCTGGGTTTGAACCCACCACCCTTGGTATATAGGGCCGGCGCCCTACCCACTGAGCCACAGGCGCTGCCCTGCAGATACACATTTCTCATGAGATATATAGTTTGCAGCTACAGTATTTTCTCCCTTGGATGGTTATGTTTGGTTGGTTGTTTTGAGTTTTGTTTTGGTTTTTTTTTGGAGACAGGCTCTCCCTCTGTTGTCCAGGCTAGAATGCCATAGCTCACAGCAGCAACCTCAAAATCCTGGCCTCAAGCAATCCTGCCTCAGCCTCCCTAGTAGCTGGGACCACAGGCACCTGCCACAACACCCAGCTAGTTTGTTTTAGTAGAGGCGGGGGTCTTGATCTTTCTTGATAGTATCCTTTGAAGCACAAAAGTTTTTCAGTTTTGATGAAATGCAATTTATCTTTTTTCCTTTTGTTACCTTTGAGCCTGTTTTCAACCATAGCTGACCTCAAAGCTGGGGCTTATCACTCTCCATGCTGACTCTATGGAGAGAGAAGCAGTTAGAATTTCGTGGCATGGTTAAGGGGTTTGTATTTGTAGTGTGTAGGTCTGTGAGTGTTTACAGCTTCAACAACCCGCCTTCCAAAAAAATAAAAAGAGTTTCGCAGTTTTGAGCGCAGACCCTGCAGTGGCACTGCCAGCCTTCACATCTCAGCTTCCTGAGCTGTGACCTTAGCCAGTATCCACTTCCTTGGCACGTTTTGAGGCTCAGATATGTAAATTCATGTAAAGTGCTTACAACAGTGCCTAAACTGTATAAATAGTGTATTTATATAACAGACTATACATTTATACAATTTGCGTGTGTTTGGTATTGTATAAATGTCTGCTGTAATTACTGTGGCACTTGTTATGATAGCGGCTGTAGCACTGTGTTTGTCGTTGCACGATTCTTTCTTGTAGTGTCACTGTGGTTCATGCTGTACTCTGAACTTGGAAGGTGAGTATAGTTCCATCCATTGGAACTATAGGCCTCAGACAGCATGCCCGGCCCATGACCCCTCCCATTCATGATATCGCTGACGTTTATGCCGGTTTCTTTCCTCAGCAGGTTGGGGGCGCCCGCCCCCCACTAGGCCAAGTGGAGGGGGTCCCTCCGCCCAATGGGCCTGGCCAGGGCCCTACGCCGCCTCAGCGGCGCCCTGGAGTCAGGGGACAGTCGTGCAGGTGATGATGAGGAGGCTGGCCCCGGGCTCTGCCGCAACGGGTGGGCTCCAGTGTCATCACCGGTGGGCCGGCGCCGTGGACGCTTTGTCAAGAAGGACGGGCACTGCAACGTGCGCTTCGTGAACCTGGGTGGCCAGGGCGCACGTTACCTGAGCGACCTGTTCACCACGTGCGTTGATGTGCGCTGGCGCTGGATGTGCCTGCTCTTCTCCTGCTCCTTCCTTGCCTCCTGGCTGCTCTTTGGCCTAGCCTTCTGGCTCATCGCCTCACTGCATGGCGACCTGGCTGCCCCACCGCCGCCTGCGCCCTGCTTCTCCCAGGTAGCCAGCTTCCTGGCCGCTTTTCTCTTCGCACTAGAGACACAGACGTCCATCGGCTACGGTGTGCGCAGCGTCACGGAGGAGTGCCCAGCCGCCGTGGCCGCCGTGGTGCTGCAGTGCATCGCCGGCTGTGTGCTTGACGCCTTCGTCGTGGGCGCTGTCATGGCCAAGATGGCCAAGCCCAAGAAGCGCAATGAGACACTTGTCTTCAGCCAGAACGCCGTGGTGGCTCTGCGAGACCACCGCCTCTGCCTCATGTGGCGCGTCGGCAACCTGCGCCGCAGCCACCTGGTCGAGGCACATGTTCGGGCCCAACTGCTGCAGGTGCGGTGGGAGGCCGCAGGGGCTCTCAGCCGGGTTGGGGCCCTGGGGCATTCTGGGTATTTGCGCCTGGGGGTGAGCAGCCTTTATGGGGCCACCTTTGTGGGTTGCTGGTTCACTGAGCAGTTGGAAGAGGAGATGTAAACCCAAGAGAGGTTTGTGACCAGCTCTTACAAGAGAGAGGCCTACACTTGAGATAAAATTAGCTTCTTATGGCCTGAGGGTGGCCTCCCTATGGGACTGTGGGGAATTTAGACTGGAGAGGGCCAGCATGGCCTTTATGACTCTAGACTACAATCAGCAATTGCCTTTGGGTTGCCAGAAGTGACTGAGATTGGGTCGTTTAAGGAGATGTAATTTTGTGGGTCTGGGTAACACTTGCCATGACTCAGGTTTGTAATTCTTAGCAGACACTGTGGCACAGATGGTGGCCTAGGACTTGAGGCCAAGCTGCTGTGGGATTGCGAGATATGTAGGCCAAGCAATGGGGTGCAGCTCACACGTGCCAAGCTGGAGAACACAGTTCTCCAGGCCCCTACAAAGAGGGTCCTGCAGCCTCTGTGGGAGACTTCCATTCCCTACGACCTCCCAGCCCCCCAACCCCGCCTCCGGCTGTCTAGGAATGGAATGGGGGTTGGAAAACAGTCTTGAACTGTAGCTTCTCATCAACAAAACAAACTACACATGGTTTGGCACCTGAAGCACAGTAGTTATGGTGCCAGCCACATACACTGAGGCTGGTGGGTTCGAACCCAGCCCGGGCCAGCTAAATAACAGCAATACTGCAACAAAAAATAGCCAGGCATAGTGGCAGGCACCTGTTGTCCCAGCTACTTGGGAGGCTAAGGCAAGAGAATTGCTTAAGCCCAGGAATTTGAGGTTGCTGTGAGCTGTGACACCACAGCACTCTACCAAGGGCAACAAAGTGAAACTCTGTCTCAAAAAAAACAAAAACTACACCTCGCATCAGTACCTGAGGTAGCGGCTCCCCTTGGTGTTCCTAGAATTGTAGTCAGATGGCTCAGACATCCCTGTTTTCAACAAACTCTGGGGCAGCAGCTACCCTGGCCCAAGGAAAGACCCATAAGAACTCTGGACTGAGGTTGGACTTCAGGGAGAGGGAGCATGGGGAGTATGGTAAGAACTATAACTCCCAGCAGCCTCTGGGCTTCCTCTACACGGGGCTCCCAGGGGCATTTGCAAGAAAATTGGCTCACCTTCCATCTTGGTATCCTCCCTGACTGAGACACAGGAATTCATGACCAGGAGGGACACTGCCTCTTCCAGAAGTCTGAGGCAGGGACTTGGCCTGGGAGGTGGGTATGGAACCAGTGGGTAGGTGGGGCAAAACCAATGCCACCCCCACAATGTGCAGGCACACACAATAGACTGGTGTGCTTGTATCTGGGGAGGGGATAGTCCAGGGCTAGCCTGAGGCAGTGGTGGAGTTAAGGGTGTTGGACCCAGATGTATTTTCTTCTTATTGTCACCCTGTTTTATTTTTCTCTGTCCATATATTGAAAGCCATTTTTTCTATCCCTCTCCTCTTTATCGAATTCCTGCCTGGATGTCTTCTTTATCTTCTATTGTCTGTTTGATTTCATCTCTGTCTTCCTGATTTCTGTGGTTCTATGCCAATATCTATCTTATCTCTCTCTCTCTCTCTCTCTTTCCTCTGGGTTTCTATCCCCAAAACCAAAACCTCTCTCTGACTCTATCCTTCTTTTCTCTGGACTTCCCCTCCCTGGATCTCTGTCCCCCTCTCCTTCTGGGTCTCTGGTTCCTTCTCACTGGGTCTCTGTGCCCTCCCTTTTGTCTCTGTCTCCCTTGCTCTCTGGATTCCCACTCTCACCCTGCCCCTCACCACTGCTGGTCTTTGTTCTCTTCTTACTCTGTATCTCTATCCCTTTCTCTCACTCTCTTGTCTCTGCTCATCTCTGTGCTCCTTACTCTCTGTCTTTTGCTCCTTGCCTTTTGCTGCAGCCCCGAGTGACCCCAGAAGGTGAATACATCCCACTTGACCACCAGGACGTTGATGTGGGCTTTGATGGAGGTACCGATCGAATCTTCCTTGTGTCTCCTATCACCATTGTGCATGAGATCGACTCTTCTAGTCCTCTGTATGAGCTAGGACGTGCTGAGCTGGCCCGGGCTGACTTTGAGCTGGTGGTCATTCTTGAGGGAATGGTGGAAGCCACTGCCATGACCACACAGTGTCGCTCATCCTACCTCCCTGGTGAGCTGCTCTGGGGCCATCGTTTCGAGCCGGTCCTCTTCCAGCGTGGCTCCCAGTATGAGGTCGACTATCGTCACTTTCATCGCACTTACGAGGTCCCAGGGACACCTGTCTGCAGCGCCAAGGAGCTGGACGAACGGGCAGAGCAGGCCTCCAACAGCCCCAAGTCTAGCTTCCCTGGCTCTCTGGCTGCATTTTGTTATGAGAATGAGATTGCTCTGAGCTGCTGCCAGGAGGAAGAGGAGGAAGAGGAGGCCAAGGAGGGGAATAGGATGGAGACAGAAGATGGGCCTGCCAGCCCCCGAGTTCTCACACCGACCTTGGCACTGACCCTGCCCCCATGATGCAAAGCTGATGTCCCCTGCCCTGTTTGTATCCCCTCCCAGAGGTAGCAAGATGGAGAGATGGACCCCTCTCCTGGGATGAGGGTGGGTGTTTCCCAAGACCAACAAGTCTGCTGGGTAAGTAATGAGCTGGTGAGGTTCTGCCATGCCTGGTGGACGTACCACGGATAGACTAGAACTTAATTCCTCTGTTTCTGTGCTTCTTCCTGAGACCCCTTTATCAGCCCAATTCCTGAGTCTCATCAGAGCTGAGAGATCCAGAATTCTGGATCACCCAAGAGGCAAAGACTGGTGGTTCTAGATTCCTTTACTTGATTGGGCCTGTGTTAAGCAGGGTCAGAAATCAGTGGTATATATCACCTCCAGGGAAGAAAGTCAGCAATCTTTGAACAGTATCAAAGATCAAGAGTTTAGGGGGCGTCTGTGGCTTAAAGGAGTAGGGCACCGGCCTCATATACCGGAGGTGGTGGGTTCAAACCCAGCCCCAGCCAAAAACCGCAAAAAAAAAAAAAAAAAAAACAAGAGTTTGTAGATCTGGATTCACCTGAGATTCAAGGGACTATTGCTTCTTGATTCAGCCAATGAAGGTGCAAATCATTTGTTCTAGACCACCTAAGGAGGGAAGGTTGTGGAATGCCCCAAGTATTTAAGACCATCTTGATTGACCAAAGACAAGGAATGGTGACTCCAAGTCAAGAAAAGACCTGTGGTTCCAGAAAATCCAAGAGTTGAGATTCTGTGAGTCTAGGTTGACCACAGAGGGAAGCACTGGTGATTCTAGAACAGGTTTGACCTAGAGCAGCAGTTCTCAACCTGTGAGTCGCGACCCACAGAAACTGTATTAAAGGGCTGCAGCATTAGGAAAGTTGAGAACCACTGACCTAGAGAGTTGAATTATGCCAGAAACTAGAGTTATGTTTCTAGAATACACAAAGTAATGGTGAGTCTGTGGGTTTAGAGTAGCTAAAGTGACAGACTGGGAGTTCTTGATATTAGAGAACCCCCACCTTCTGGTTATAGAGCACCCAGCTGAGGGGAATGAGCAGTGCTTCTAAATAATCCACAGGGTGGTGGGTATTTTTTTTTTAAGTGCCATTCTAGAATGTCCAATAGGAATCAGGATTCTGTGGCTCTAGCTTAATCACAGAGTCAAGGAAGGAGTGGCGATTCTAGATGTCTGAGATTTGCTGGTTCCAGTTTGCCCACTGGAGGTGAGAATCATGATGATTCTAGATGACTTCTTGTGGTTCTGTAATGCCAAAAGGAATTAAGGCTCCAGAGATCCAGAGTTATCCATTACCAAAGCTTGGAAGTTCTAATCACCTCCAGTGACTGATCAGCATTTGGGGGGTGAACTTGATAAACAGCATTTCTGGGCTGACCTAGAAGGTGAGGCCTCAGGTGAGACCCTGTGGGTCACAGGGCTAATTAGTGGGCAAGGGAAGGCGGAAGCCCAAGGCTGGTGAGTCTAGAGCACTCTGGAATCCTACACCTAGTGATGTTTGTCTATTTCTTAAAGATGTTATACATATGTATATTATATATATATAATATAAATACAGATATCTATTTTTTTCCCACTGGTTCCTACAGCAGGGTTAGAAATAGAGCTCCAGCTAATTGCAAAGACATCCTTTTCAAGGGTCAAGGAAGCTTTGCTCTAAATCCTAACTCTGCCCCAACTTCCTGTGTGACTTGGGGCAAATCACTGTCCTCTCTTCACTTCAGTTTCCCCATCTGTAAAAATGGGGGAATTTGAATCTCTCCATGGCCTTCCCAGAAAGATGATTCCTCACCCCTCTGAAGAAGGGGGAGTGGGGGAACTGCAGGCCCTGGGGATTTCCCAGCTCCCTGCTGCTGGATTACACAGCCTTCCAGGGGCATCTGGAATGGAAGATGCTTTTGGAGGCTGGTTCTGAACTTGTGTGTCTGAATCAAAGGGCAAGGACAGCAAGGGCTGTGGCTAACAGCCATGATCACTTCCTCCCTGGTCTAGCTTGGGCAGCTAAGAAGGAGGAGGTAGCTCTAAACACCAGGGGTTGCCCCACTGTGAGAAAAGAGGGAGTTTGGGGGAACACCTGTCCCCCAGATTAAAGAACTGAGAGTCCTGGTGAGTGTGTCTGTGAGTGTGTTTCTGGGGTATGGGTCTTTGGGCTTGGCCTCCTGCCCATGTTGCCATCTACCTAAGTGCCCAGTAGGCTAGATGCCAGCTGCAGAGAGAGCCAGTGCCAGGGAGGAAGACATGTTCTGACCCCTGCTATTGCCCATCAGCCTGCCTAAGTTTAGCTGCATCAACCCAGGTCTTCTCTCTGGCTTTTCCGTCTCCCTTTATCCTTCAGAATCCTCCTGTAATAACCGGATGGGATTAATTAGCTGGCTGCTTTCCCAGCTCAAAGTGTCTGGGGTAGGGACTGGGACAATGGAAACACAAGGCTGAGGAAGGATGTTAAGTTGGAGGTGAAAGGGCAGGAAGGGGGTTCTGTTTGGAAAGAGAGTGGGGACAAGGCTGGCACAGCCTGAGTCTCTCCACAGGGGAGGGCAGGACCTGGGCCACTCATAAAGGTCAGTGAGGGGATTAGGAGGCTCCATGTCTAATCCGATAGCTTAACCAGGTCCTGTCCGCAAATCCATCCCCACCTGCCCAGCCCAGGGACAGCGAATGAGAACAAGGCCCAGACACCACTTCAGCCCCCATTATGGCCTGCCACTCTACAGAGGTTCCCCACTTCCCCATTCTGGCCAGGCTCCAAATCCCCTTCCCCTAAAAGTAATGGGAACAAGAGGCTGGGGTTGGGGAGAGGACTGAGATGTGGAAGGACTTTGAGAGAAGGGAGAAGTGAAAGAAGGGCAAGAGTCTAAGAGGACAGAGGAACCTAAGTGAGGGTAGCAGGAGAGAAGGGGCGATCAGACAGGTGGTAAGATGCTGAGGAGAGGGGAATTGTTAGGGTGGGGGAGAGTCTTAGGAAGGGGATGCTAAGGTAAGGGGAGGAGCCTGAGAAAGGCGGAGCACCAGAAAGGCGGAGCCTATGCTTTAACAAAATTCGTTGTCTCTTTCTCCAGGACAGGTATCAAATAACATATCATTTAGGGGCGGCACCCATAGCTCAGTGGGTGGGGCGTCGGCCACATAACACCGAGGCTGGCCAGTTCCAAGCCAGCCCGGGCCAGCTAAAACAACAATGACAACTGCAACAACAACAAAAATAGCTGGGCCTTGTGGGGGGCGCCTGTAGTCCCAGCTACTTGGGAGGCTGAGGCAAGAGAATCGCTTAAGCCCAAGAGTTTGAGGTTGCTGTGAGCTGTGACACCACGGTACTCTACCCAGGGCTACAGCTTGAGACTCTGTCTCAAAAACAAAACAAACAAAAAAACATAGCATTTACGAGAAAGAATAGGTCTTTGGTTTCAACGTTCTTTGGAGAAGAGACTGAGGAGGATGAGAAGGTTTGTAGATAGAAGGGGGCTGGGAGAAAGGGGACTACTCAGAAAAGGCCGGCCAAAGCTGCTCCCTGTTGCACCCCAACATCTGAGGCTAAAGCCAGCGTGGCTGACCTAGGAGGTGTGGTTCACGAAAACACCCCAGAGTTGCGTATCCGCCCCCTAGCAACAAGGCTAACACAAAGTACCACCTCCTAGCAACGGACTAGCAACGGATTACTAGAGGCGGAGCTCAATTGACCCAGTCTCCTAGAGCCCAGAGCCTTTGAGCAGGCACAGCCCTTTCGCTCTACATAGCTCCACCTCCACGCTACTCCTTTCCGAGGTTTCTTATTGGAGGGCAAGTCTGCCAAGTGCTTTCTTTTGTTTCGGAGGCGGGACTTAGTGACCTGCCCGCACCCCAATTGGCCACTCAGACCGTCTACCTACAGCCGGACATTCCTACATCTGCTCCTTATGCGCCGATTGGCCCTGGAAGACTATCCTTTGGTGTCGGGGGCGGAGCAGACGAAAGGCCCCACCGTGGATTGGACAATGTCAAAAGAGGGGCGGTCCCTACTGGCGGGGCGGTTGGGAGGCGAAAGGAGTGTCTTTTCAGCGCTGAGGACTGGCGCTGAGGAGGCGGCGGTGGCTCCCGGGGCGTTTGAGCGGGCTCACCCGAGCCCGCGGGCTAACGCGGATCCAGGCCCGACCGGCGGGACTGCCCCGGACTCCCCGCGGGCCTTCCTAGCCGCCATGGAGGACGGTGTCTATGGTAGGTCGGGGGGGCGGGGTCAGCTGGGAGCGGATAGAGCGTTTTCTTGTGAACGTTCCGCCGCAAACGTTTCTTCCCCGCACGCCCCACGCGGAGCCTTGCGGCCTTATCATAGCATCACTTTTGTTGGGCGCTGGACAAGCTTCCGGCGGGGCCCGAGAGCCGGGCGTTCCAGGCCATTGTTTGGGCTGAGCCTGTTTCCGGTGGCGGCGGGAGGGGGCGGGATGGAGCACTGGAGGCGAGGCCCGGGCGGAGCCATTCCCGCTGGAGGGGCTGGGCCCAGTCCCTGCCGGGGGCGGGAGGGGCGGAACTGGGGGGGGCGGGTCTTGGAGGCGGCTGATATCCCGCCATCGTCAGGCGGAGGTTTTCAATGACCTGCCCCCCTTTCCAACTCTTAGCTGTCATCAGCTTTCTCTGCCATATTTTCTTTTCATGGACTCAGGAGTCGGGACACCCAAGCCCCCAGCCACCTGGCTGGTAATGGAATCAGAAAACCAAGGCCTCAGCCCCCTTTCAAGTAATGGACCCAGAAGTTCTGCCTCCTATAACACAGGCTCCCGTTGCCCTTCTATCTCAGACTCAGGGATTCGGGCCTTAAGTGCTGTTCTCTCCCCCAGTACTCAAGAATCTAGAGCCCCAGCCCTTCTTCCACTGGTCTGAGGAGGCCAGGCCCTCCAGCACCTCTTCCATCAAGCATAGGAGACCCCATCCTCATACTTCCCCAGCTCCGTCCTCCCCTAGATTGCAGGAATCCAGTCTCTCGGCCCCCAGAAGTGACTTTCAAACCTTGACCCTTGCTCTCAGAGCCCCCAGACCTGACTCCAGAGGAAAGGATGGAGCTGGAGAACATCCGGCGGCGGAAGCAGGAGCTGCTGGTGGAAATCCAGCGCCTGCGGGAGGAACTCAGCGAAGCCATGAGTGAGGTGGAGGGTCTGGAGGCCAATGAGGGAAGGTGAGGATTAGGGCTCAGAATTTGGAGAGCATGAGGCCAGCTGGGACCTGGGATACCCAGGCATTAACCTCCTGCCCTCTATCCTCACCTTGCTCTCTGCTCCTGCAGTAAAACCTTGCAGCGGAACCGAAAGATGGCAATGGGCAGGAAGAAGTTCAACATGGATCCCAAGAAGGTGCTCAGGGACACAGGACTGGGATTTAACTGGGCAGATATCCAGGCAGGGAGTTCTAGAACCTCCAAGTTCAGAAGTTTGACAATTACAGATCTGTTCTAGGTAAACAGACTTGGTCCTAATCCCTGGATTCAGATACTGACTGTCCATTTGTTCTATGAACATTAACCAAGTGTTCCAGCCTCCTAACTTTTGCTTGTATTGTATCCCCCTGCCTGGAAGGTCTTCCCTTTTCTACTTGTATTCTTGGATACACTTCTGGTCCCAAGAGGAGTCTTGTAGAGGTTATGGACAAAGTGACATGCCCAAAAGAGGGTTGACAAGTGCCCTAACAGGAAGGTACCAGGGCTGTGGACACCTAAAGGAGGGAACTTGGTGGAATCAGGGAGGGCTTCCCACAGGAGGAGACCTTCAGATCGGGTTTGAAGAATGAGTTGGTATTCACCAAGTAGAAGAAAGATGTTAGTTCATTTGTTCCTTTAACACCCATTTTCTGGCTGGGCATAGTGGCTTACGCCTTTAATCCTAATACTCTAGGAGACCGAGGCAGGTGGATTGCTTGAGCTCGAGAGTCTGAGACCAACTTGAGCATGGGCAAGACCCTGTCTCTACTAAAAAAGAAAAACTGAGGCAAGAGGATCTCTTGAGCCCAAGAGTTGGAGGTTGCTGTGAGCTAAAATAAATAACACTCATTTCCTGAGGCCTCTTGAGGGCCTGACTCTGCTAAGCAATTCAGTGACCCAGAGAATTAGACCCTGCTTTGCTCCCAGGGAAGTCCTAGACACAGATAGCAAAATTCAGAGTGAAATGTAGCAATAATGGAGGGGTCTTCATAGCACAGAGAGAGCCAGACAGGCCTCCAATCCAGCCTTGGGCTTAGTGTTCATATCCCTTTAGTTTCTACCATCTGCTAATAGTTTCTTTATTTATTCGTCTTGCCTGAAGCAACTAAAGTTTGTTCAGTCATTTAGCAAGCATTTATTGAGCCTTTGTTTGTTGTGAGACCCTGTTCTTGGTTCTGGAATTAACCAGGGAAATGCAGAGGGCATATCCCATAAGGTGGAAAGTCCATGAGTTGGGAGGATGATATTTAAGGAGCTATCAGGAGCTTGAAAATGAAACCTGGCCCTGCTCTTTTGTGGGAGTGGGGAGGGGAGGTTGGGATGTTGAGATTCCCTGGGGAAGTTTGGGGAGGAAGTAGCTTTCTGGTCTTTAGCACTGAAATCTGCCCCCACTCACCAGGGGATCCAGTTCTTGGTGGAGAATGAACTTCTGCAGAACACACCTGAGGAGATCGCCCGCTTCCTATACAAGGGTGAGGGGCTGAACAAGACTGCCATCGGGGACTACCTGGGGGAGAGGTACGACCCCTACTCAGCTCCTCCTGGGCCCTTTCCCACTGCACCCAACTCCTGGCATCACACTGGTGGCTCCTGGATGGAGCAAACCTGCAGCTTCCCAGAGGAGAATCCCTGATAGGCCAGGCTTCTGCCCACACTAGGACACAATGGACAGGGGTTTGGGGGAGCCTAGAACCACCTGAGAGCATCTGTGGGGTGTGGGGAAAACCATCTGTTTACGTCCAGGAACAGTGGAGAACATCTGAGTGTCATGAGGGCATAAGAACTATGGGTGGGGCTGGGCGCCTGTGGCTCAACGGGCTAAGGCCCCAACCACGTACACCTGAGCTGGCGGGTTCGAATCCAGCCCACCCGCCAACAACAATGACAGCTGCAACCAAAAATTGGCTGGGCGTTGTGGCGGGCGCCTGTAGTCCCAGCTACTTGTGAGGCAGAGGCAGGAGACTCTCTTGAGCTTAGGAATTGGAGGTTGCTGTGAGCTGTGATGCCACGGCACTCTCCAGGGTGACAGCTTGAGGCTCTGTCTCAAAAAAAAAAAAAAAAAAAGCTATGGGTGGACAAAGACTGTTCATGGGAACTGCAGGGACACCTGGGAAGTGTAAGAACCATTGTCAGGTATCTGGGAGGCATGGGGCTCCTATGAGTGTCCAGGGATTGTAAGGACTGTTTGGAAGGCTAGGGTATGTGGGATTGGACATTAGATATTTAGGGACCATGTGAACATCTGGGGATCATCGGGATTTATGGACACCTGGGGTACAGGGGAACTGTCTGTGGATGTGTAGGGATTGTGTTTAGACATCTAGGGAACATGGGGATCATTTTAAGAGAAGTGATGGTAAGTGGCATGCATGTTTGTTGGGTTCTTCTAACTCTACAAAGTCAGCCAAACCAGGGTTCCCAAGGCAGATGTTCCTTCCAAGAGTATGTTCTGAGCAACTCTGCTTAGGACCAGGGCTGTGATGGGGGCCAGGCAGGAAGGTTGCCCACTGCAGAGGGCACCCGCTAGGCAGAAGGCATGGCACAGTTACTAGTGCCTTCCCTCCTGCCCACTCCCACTCCATCCTCTCCCAACTCCTTTCTGTGTATGACTTTGTCCCTGTCCTCCCAGGGAAGAGCTGAACCTGGCAGTGCTCCATGCTTTTGTGGATCTGCATGAGTTCACCGACCTCAATCTGGTTCAAGCTCTCAGGTGAGGGGTAGGAGGGAGTGTGGAAGGGCAGCAATATACCCATTAGTGCTTTCTTTGTTGCATGTGACAAACCCTACTCAGAAATGAGCAAAAACTAGGGAATTGATTGCCTCATATAAAACAAGTTCACAGGTGGGCCTCCTTTAGACATGATCGTATCTAGGTCCCCAAATGGTGTTAGAAAGTCAACATTCTCTGTATCCCATAGTGCTTGCTGCTGTGTTGCCACTGCTTTCTGCCGATCCTCCTCCTGCATGATAACCAAAGCCCCTGGCAACCACCAGACCTGTTTAGCAACTTTTATAGAAAGAAAAAGGCATCTTCTGGCTCAGCGCCCGTAGCCCACGCTGGCCACATGCACCAAGGCTGGTGGGTTCGAACCCAGCCTGGGCCTGCTAAACATCAATGACAACTACAACAAAAAAATAGCCATATTTTATGGCGAGTGCCTGTAGTCCCAGCTACTTGGGAGGCTGAGGCAAGGGAATTGCTTAAGCCCAAGAGTTTGAGGTTGCTGTGGGTTGTGACGCCACAGCACACTCTACTGAGGCAACATAATAAGACTCTGTCTCAAAAAAAAAAAAAAAGAAAGAAAAGGCATCTCTGTGTATGTCCACTGAAAGTCTGTGGTGAATGCTCATCAGTCAGATTGAATCACGTGGCCATACCTGAGCTAACAGAGGCCAGAAGATTTAAGTTTATTACTGCTCAGTTCCTAACATGGGGACAGAGGGTGGGGAGGTGCTTGTGCTAGCCCTGGCATCCACACCCAGCCCTTCCCTAACTCAGGCAATTTTTGTGGAGTTTTCGCCTCCCTGGAGAGGCCCAGAAAATTGACCGGATGATGGAGGCCTTTGCCCAGCGATACTGCCTGTGCAACCCTGGGGTTTTCCAGTCCACAGGTGGGGGCCTGCGCCTCTGGGGCCCAGACTCTTAGGGTTGGGGGGGGCTGGGAGCCAGGAATCTTGGGTCCTGGGGAGGAGGGAGCTGGGGGCCCACATGCCTGGGTCGTCACCACCTGACCTGTCTGGTGCAGATACGTGCTATGTGCTGTCCTTCGCTGTAATCATGCTGAACACCAGCCTTCACAATCCTAACGTCCGGGACAAGCCAGGCTTGGAGCGCTTTGTGGCCATGAACCGGGGCATCAACGAGGGTGGGGACCTGCCTGAGGAACTGCTCAGGGTCAGGCCCCCTCTTCTTGTATCCTGTCCCTCTTCCCGCCAATGATAGTCCCTGCCCCGTGGGTCTCCCAGTGCCTGAGCTATCAGCCCAGAGTTGATGCTGACTGCCCCTCCCACAGATGACGTGATCACACCAACTTGTATGTTTCTTTTTTCTCTTTCTTGCCTATTCCTGTATCTTTGATTCTGTTTCTTTCCGGGTCTGGGGCTTATTTTCTTGGCCTGTCTGTCTCTCTTTTTGGTCTCTCGCCCTCTTTTTCAAGGTCTTGGTCTGTCTGTTTTTTTTCCATCTGTCTATTTTTCTGACAGCTTATCAGGCTCTTCCAGCTGTTGTCCATGAGTCTTTTCTTCTCTCTCTTGTCCCTGAGGCTTTCTCCACTTCTCTACTTTTTGCTTCTCCCTTGTCCCCAACTTGTCCCTCTCTCCCACTGTGGATCACCCCAGCCATGGTCTCACTGCCCCCTCCAGTAGCCCCAGGAGAGTCCCAGGGGTCTAGAATTGCTGACCTGGCCTTTGCCCCTCAGAACCTCTACGACAGCATCCGAAACGAGCCCTTCAAGATTCCAGAAGATGATGGGAATGATCTGACCCACACCTTCTTCAATCCGGACCGGGAGGGCTGGCTCCTAAAGCTGGGTACGTCCCCTCCTGGCCCCACTGGCTGCCTCTGCAGGGGGAGGTCAGTGGGCCTGGGCTCTGGACTGCATACCTGCTGTGTGACCTGAGGCAAGTGATTTGCCCTCTCGGAACCTCAGTTTCCACATCTGAAAAATAGGGCTGGAAACAAGATCAGGCTAGTGTGCTGGGCCCAATCATGGGCCTGGCCTGTAGTAATTATTCCCCAACCCTTCTCTTTGCCCACGGGTGTTTATGGAGCCGTTCCTCTACCAGGCACTTACCTAGTTTCAGAGTAAGAACCGGATAGTAAAGTTTGTTTTGGGGGAGAGGGAGTGTTCTCCACTGTAGTTAGCAGAAAACCCAGGCCAATGACACTAAGTCTCTGAGAACCTGTTACCTCCCTTAGCAAAAACCTCCAGGCCCAGGGCAGGACAGACTCTGCTCTCCATGGCTCTGCATCTATTCCCTCAGTCTCTTGGCTGCATCATCAGGCCAGTAGCATGGTGGCTTGTTCACACCCTCCCCAAAACATTACCTATAAGCAGAAAAGAGCCTGCACAAGTGAGGAAACCTATCCCAGATTCGCCCAGCAGACTTATCACCTGGATGGATTGGCTCCTGGCTGGGGAGGGACCAATCGAACTGATGTAGATGACTCAGAAGTCCCAGGATAGGATGGGAGGGTGGGGCCAGGTTGCCTCGTAACACCTGTCCCTATCAAATTCAGGTTCAGCTAGCACAGGTCATAAAGGATAGTAGTGTGGTGGGGCCTTATCATAGGGACTAGATACTTTTAAAACCCAATAGGAAGGCCAGCAGTCATTTGTAAAGCTCCCCAGGTATTTCCAATGTGTAGCCAAGGTTGAGAGCCACTAGCTTGACAACTTGCCTGGGAACGTAGGTGTCACAAGTAGGTGCCACCTGCTTGTGAGATGTGGTTTTTACTGGAGAAGCAGTGATTGGTTGCTCAGGTGAAGCAGGTGGGCTGAGGAATTCCAGTCTGGTGCAACAGTGGAGGCTTCCCATGGCAGCAGGAGAGTTGAGAGGAAGCTTCCAGTTCTGTGCAGGGGGGTCAAGGCCAGTGTTCTCATCAAGGTGCTAGCACAGGGTGGCTTTGGTTTCCCCCCTGGTATTGGGGGAGGGGGGTTTTCAGCCCATGTGGAGTTGTGCTTTTAAATCAAGGCCTCACTTCCACAGCAGGGGCAAAGGTTTCCTGGGAAATACAAAAAATGGAAATCACCCCCCAGCCAACACCGTGGTGCTTGTCCCTACATTGGATCCAGGGGATTTAGATTCCTCAAAGTCGAATGGTTCAGTGAGTTAGCACAGCCTTGGAGCCACATCTTGGCCTAGAACACATCTGTCCCCTTTGTGGCAGTTAAGGTACTTCTTTCTTAGATACAGAAATATAGGAAAGGGGATTTGTGATGATTGTTCCTACTCGACAGTGATGTCTATAAGAGCCGTTGTTACTGCTGTTTATTTTGGCCTTCAAGGAAGCTAGCAGCAGGTTATCTTGGCACAGGAAGGTGTGGACCCAAGTGGGTCTCTAGGTTGGACTCCAGAAAGGGCAAGAGTGTGTCCTAAGGTCACATAGCCAGTTTGTGCTGGAACAGAGATGAGCTTCCACAGCCACCTCAGGGCAAGGACTGGGGTTTTTGCCTTTTTCCTTGTGGGGGTGACTCCAGGGGAGAGGCATTTTCACCTTAGCAACAGAGGGCTCTCCTAGCCTAGGATAGGTCCTGGGGTGGACATAACGGGGTGTTCAGCCACAGTAGGGCTCAGGGTCCTTGGCTGCCCCAGGGGTGGGGGAAGCTCTAGCCATTCCTCATGTGGATGTAACTGGTTTTCTTCCCTCTCTCTCCCCTCCCTCCCTCTGCGTGTTTCTCTCTGTCCACTGTGTTGCTGTCTCTCTTTCCCGCCCCTGCGCATTCCCCCACTTGCTGCCCTATTTCTGTTGCCTGCGGCTCTTGGGGTCACCCCAAACTTCTGCCTTCTCTTCTGCACCTGGTCCTGCCTGCTTTCTCGCTGTCTGCCCCAGGAGGTAGGTACACAACCGGTCCTTCCCTCCAACACGAGACAAGGGGAGGGAGCTGCCCAGGCCTCGGGCCCACAGGGAGGAGAGGGCTGTGGGCTAAAGCTCTTGGGCCTGGGCTGACAGGCTTAGAAAGTGTAGAAGCCCAAGCTTGGGTTGCACCAATTTCTGGGGCTCATGCCTGCCCATCCCTGGCGTGTCTTATCTCTTCCCATGTACTGGCTTTTCCTAGGCCCGCCTTTCCTGCTCTCTCTCTGCCTCTCCCTCTCCCTGCTACCCTCTCCCTCCCAGAGGCCCTGTCCCCCTGTTGAGCCCAGGCCCCCTCCCGCCCCTTCCCTTTCAGGGGGCCGGGTGAAGACTTGGAAGCGGCGCTGGTTTATCCTCACAGACAACTGCCTCTACTACTTTGAGTACACAACGGTGAGGGTGGACCTGGGTAGGATGCTGGGTCATGGGATGAGGGGCTGTGTCCTGGACTCTTGGTTTGAGGGAGAAGGGACTGGGATGAAAATTCAGAAGTCTAAGTTGTGTCTATCATGTTTCTCCAGGACAAGGAGCCCCGAGGAATCATCCCCCTGGAGAATCTGAGCATCCGAGAGGTGGATGACCCAAGGAAGCCGGTAAGACCATCTCTATACCCCTTCCTGCCAAGGTGGGGGTACTTTTTATGGCCTCAATTTTCCCTCCTCTCTCTTATCTCCCCAGAACTGCTTTGAGCTTTACATCCCCAACAACAAGGGGCAGCTCATCAAAGCCTGCAAAACAGAGGCAGATGGCCGGGTGGTTGAAGGGAACCACATGGTGTATCGGATCTCGGCCCCCACGCAAGAGGAAAAGGATGAGTGGATCAAGTCCATCCAGTGAGCCTAAGTTCCGGAGAGTTGGGGGCCTGGTCTCCTGGGTCTGAGAGGAGGAGCTGAGGGCCAGGACCCCTGATCTAAGGGAGGAGGGGCCTGGGGACCTGGCTTCCTAAGTCTGAGAGAGGACGGGGTGGGGGCCTAGACTCCAAGTCTGAGGGAGGAAGGAGGGACTGGGGACTCTTTGGCCCTCATCCTGGGATTTCTCCCTTTCTGCAGGGCAGCTGTGAGTGTGGACCCCTTCTATGAGATGTTGGCAGCCAGAAAGAAGCGAATTTCTGTCAAGAAGAAGCAGGAACAGCCCTGACCCCCTGACCCCAACTCCATTATTTATTACGGAGCTGCCCCGCCTGGGTGGCCGGACCCCTGGGCCTTGGGGCTGTGGATCATGGTTCCCAGTTTGGAAAGATCACCATCTCTAGCTCCCCTCTCGTTATTTGTAATTAACATGCTGTTGGTAATCTTATTAATTATTTAACCACTCAGCCTGCTGACCCCCTCATTTCTTAGGGTTGACAAGGCCGAGGTGCTTGGCAGGGGCTGAGAGCACTTGCCAGTCACAGAGGCCTGGGCCTGCCCATTTTGTGGGCAGCTTACTGTGCTCCAGGGCAGGGTGTTTCCTGAGTGTGGTCCCATAGGGCCTGTCCTGAGTGTTTCAGTTCTGGTTTCATCTTGAACCCTGCAGGGATGGAGTAAAGGGAGGTAACTCTGGATGTTAGTGGTTAGCTGAAATTGACCAATCCCAGGGGATAGTGTTTAGAATGCAGGGATCCAGAGCTTCGCATTCATTCTAGAGGTTACTTGACAGTCATTGGCTGATGACACTATGGCCATCAGCTAGTCCCCATCTTCCCTTTCCTGGGACTCGTGTCTTTAAAAAGCATCCCTAAATATCTGGTGAGTTGTTAGTTGTGCCCTCTGCTTTGAGGGAAAGCTAGAGCTGGAAGAGCTATGAAGTTCCTTACTCTGGAGAAGGTAGCCCAGGTCCTAGATGCAGCAAGTGCAAGGGTCTTGCTAATGGGATGTCCCTGAGTGGGGTAGGGCAGTCACAGGTGGCACCCCACCATCTGTGGGGTGGAAGGGATTGCAGGAGAGTGCCATTGAGCCAGGTGTCGGGCTCACTGAGCCAGAAGCTGTGATCAGCTTCCTTTGGAGGACACCTAATTTCCAAGGTATGGCTGAGGACCTGCATTTTGAACATCTTTCTTTCCCAGGAATCTGACAGCCTGAGAAAGGTGTGGACCACCTGTCTGAAGGCTAAGTTTTGGCACGTGGGTCCTGGATTTTTGCCTGTGCCCGTTTCCCCTCCAAGTGGGGTATGCACCGTGTCTGTGGAAAGGGGCTTTGATCCTCAGCAGGGTGGGTTGGTGGGTGGGGAGAACTCATTTCACTCTCCCACACCCTCTTTGAATGGGGAGACCTTTAGTAAGAGGAAACTACAACTCAGCGGCCCCTCTGGCTAGGATGTACCTGTTGCCCTGAGGTGGGCAGTGGGATTCATGGTCCCACTGTTGCATCTTGGAGATGTTCAACCCCCAGTTGGGTAGCCCCATGGGGTGGAGTGCTCCCAGATGTTGGACCTGTGGCCACAGGCATCACAGACCTGAAGGGCTCCTGGCACAGTAACACCACCACCTTGGCCTTGTGGCATGCAATAAGGAACTCTATTTCCCAGCAGGCCATGGGACTCCAAGGGGGAAACCTGGGGACTGATGGGAAATGTAGTTCTCAACTGTTCCTTCTCAAAGGTTCCAGGGAAATGGAATTATTGACCCAAGAAGGTGCTGAGCATTGAGGTCCTTGGTAAATGGAGGGTCTCAGCACTGTCGTTTCCTCCCTGCCTGCCTACCTGCCTCCAAAGAGAGGATGTGTAGATACAGCATGCCCACCATGTGGGGAATGGCTGGCTCCATGGAAAGACAGTGCAGAGAGGATGTGTACAGAGGCCAGCTGGAGTAGTGGCCAGCAGGTAGGTGTGCAGGTACCATGGCAATTAGGGGAATGTGACACTTAAAAGGTGAGAGGTTGGGAGCCTGATACTGTGGAGTCTGGTCAGCCATGGGAGAGACTTGGATGCTTTCTAAGTAGGATGGGAAGCCCTCCAAAGGCATGAAGCAGGCCTGCCATATGTTTGGAGTGAGGTTGTAGGAGGGGCCCCCAGCTCTGCAAGAACAATTCGGAGTGGGGAGCATGGGGGCAGGGAGGGGCCTGAAGAGGCTGTGCACCAGGTCAGGTATCTTGAAGGAGGGGCCAACAGGACTTGCCAGGTGGCTGGGTCAGCTGGTGAACAATGATGCTTTGACTAAGGTGGCTGAAGGGGAATATTTTGGGGAGAGGGGGAAATCAGTAGTTCTGCTTTGGCCAAATTAAGCTGTAAAAGCCTGTAGAACATTCTAGCCAGATTCCATCACCTCAAAATTGACCTTCAGTTTTGTTTGTCCACAATCCATCTCTCAGATTGAGGGTTCTGGCTTCCAGCTCCCTCTTTCCCAGGACTCCCAGACCCCCAACCCCATTTTGATGGGTTGCTATCATTTGGGTAGGGCTTGTCCCCACCAAAACTCATTGAAATTTGACCCCCAGCGTGGCAGTGTTAGGAGGTGTGTCATGGGGTCTGATCCCTCATAGATTAATGTCTTTTTCCTAGTGTGGGTGAGTTCTCTCACTTTCTGTAATGGAAAGTAAGTTGTAAAAAAGGTCTGGCTTCTTTGGTTTTTTTTCTCTTGCTTCCCTGGCCCCTGCAATCTCTTTGCATGGGCTGCTCCCTTTCTGCTCTCATCTGCCCAATCTTAAACCTTCCAGCCAGCAGAATCTGAGCTAAATAAAACTCTATTCTTTATAAATGCCACAGCCTCAGGTCTTCTGTTCTGGCAGCACTTAGCGGACTAAGCTGTAGGTAGGATTGTGTCCCCCCCGAAGTTTATATTAAAATCCTAACCCTTGGCATCTCAGAATATGATCTTAGGAAATAGGGTCATTGTAGATAAAATTAGTTAAGATGAAGTCATTAGTGTGGGCCCTAATCCAGTATGGCATGTGTGCTTATAAAATGGAGAAATCTGGACACAGAGACAGACACATAAGAAGGACAATGTGGATATGAGGATATGAGGGTGATGCATCTACAAGCAAAGGAATGCCAAAAACGGCCAGCACCCACCAGATGCTCATGGAGAGGACTGGGACAGATTCTCCTTCACAGCCCTCAGAAGGACCTAGCCCTGTCTCCAGAACTGTGAGAAACTAAATTTATGTGGTTTAACCCACCCTAAATATCAGCCCTAGTGAACTAATGAAACACTCTTCACTCTTAGCTTCCCTCAGACCTCGGAGTCCAGCCTCATATCCAGGAGTCCAGTCCTCACTGCTTTTCTGGCTTGGTTCATTCAGGACCGTGGGTAGTCATGACCCAAGATCAGTTCAAGTACCACCAGGTGTAACGGCAGTGACAGGTTGGTGAAAAGGCTCATACCTTCTCTCACACTGCTTTCCCCAATCCCCCAGGACTTATATGTGACCCTCATGCCCTTATCACCTTTATTCCTAAGCTAGAATCAACAGCATCCAAGTAGGTTTCCCCACTGCTTTCTCTTCTCTTCCTCTATCTAAACTCCATACCTCAAACATGCCAGTAAGTCTGGTCCCAAGGTGATGGGGCACAAGACGAAGAGATCAGAAGCACAAAGACAGCCAGTTGGAGGGAAACAGGGCAGAAATAGAGTCCAAGAGAAACTGAGAAAGACAAACACAGGCAAAAAGAAAAAGACGAGATGACAGACACAGACAAGGAGCAAAAAGAGAAGGCTGGGAGGAACACAGGAAAACTGAACTAGACATGAAATTAGACACAGGCAGCTGAGAGGAAAAGATCCAGATACGGGAATAGGAAAACATCAGGTAGAGACCAAAACTGGAGCAGGGTGAGGCAGGTAGCTGAAGGGACAGATGTGGTTAGGGTAAGAATGATAGGAAGGTGGGCAGTCACATTTCTCACCATGAGAAACAGGTAAACTGAGGCAGAGCCAGATTAGACAATGAGGTAGCCCTTGACATTTGGGGGACTGGAAGTAGCAATCTGAAGTGTGTGAGTGTTGGCAAGTCATTTTGGGGCCCCAACCCTGGGACTGCTCCTGGCCACCACCACAGGCTGCCTTGCAGAAAGGGCTGTGACCACAGCCACCACCTTCCCAAGCCTTGTAGCTCCTCATGGCCTCTGGAACCATCTTGGATGGCTGCAGTGATGCTCACACCAAACCCAGAGCAGGATCAGAAGAAGCAGAGAAGCTGGGAGCCTCCCTGTGTGGGTGTTTCCTCTCTGAGCCTCCATGTCCAGTCTGCTCCACTGGGCTGTGACGATGGGGACTCCTCTTGGGTGGCAGTCACTCCCTGAATTCTCCCCCACCAAAACACACACAGGCCCTGCATTCCTCCAAAAAGTTGTTTTTGTCTTTTTTAAATAATGTGAAAATGCCACGCGAAGGTCTGAATCAGAGGCCCCTCCAGGGGCTGGACTGGGAAAGGGTAGAGGAGACATGAGATGGGGGGCTCCAGGTCCCTGAAGCCTATGGCCCCTGTCTGGGGCCAGGAGTGGGTGAGGAGGGACCTCCGCTGTGCCGAGGGGCTCCAGGCCCAAAAGAGTTCAGTTCAGTTCCAAGAAAGGTGGCTGTCTAGGTAGGGACAAGGGGCTTCCTGCCTCATTTGGCACCGAGGGGGTCCGGAGGCTCAGGGGAGCCATCGGGAGGGCTGGGGGGTGGGGGGCCAGGGCCTCCCGTTGTTTGGCACATGGTGGGGGATGGGGAGGGCCCAGCCTCAGGGGCCTCCCCAGAGGCGGCGTCTGTGGTGGCAGCAGTGGCTCCATCGTCCACAGAGGATTCTACTCTCAACCCCTCTTCTAGGGGTGCAGGGGGGGCGGGTCTTCGGGCAATCAGTTCTCCACGGGGCCTGAGGATCAAGAGAGTGGAAAGGGAAATTAAATTTAAACTGGAGAAACAGGTTCTTGGCTTCCAACTCAGTGTGAAAGCAAAACCTTCCTTGTGGCCCACAAGGCTTGTGTGATCCATTCTGTCCCTCTTCGCCCTTACCTATCCCTTCCCCCACTCAGTTCCAGCCACACAGACCTCCTTGCTGTTCCCCCAATGCCCCAAGCACAGTCTCACCCCAGGGCCTTTGCACTGGGTGCTCTTATGCCAGAAATGATCGTCCCATGTAACTCAGGCCTGGGCTTCAATTTCCCCTCCTCTGAGACTTCCCCAGCCATTCTGAGTCCCACAGTCAACCCTGACTCCCAGTTACTCTATCTCGTTTCCCATTTCTCTGGGATGACCCCACCAGTCCTTGAAGAAGAGCTTCCTATCTGCTTGCTCCTCTAGAACATAACCTCGGTGAAGACGGGCTGTGGTCACTGCTTTGTCACAGCATCCAGTCTAGCATAATGCGCCCTTCTCCCCAGTGGAAAAACCCTTCTCCAGGAGACCCCCATCAAACCTTCCCAAGATGACTCCCCATGCCTCCCCCAATGAAAGCCCCACCGTTCCCACCAAGGTCTAGCGTTTCGGGTTTTCCCCAAGGGCCACACATCAGGCTCGCTCACTCCTCCTTGTTTTTCTTATTGGGGGGACCTGCCCCACCCACTGCCCCTGAGCCTGTTTTCCTCTTTAAATGGAAAGCATGACCTTTGTCTCCTTTTCAAATGAACGGGAGACTTCAGGATATGTTGTGCCACTTAGCACCCACATGTTCACTTAGTGGGCAGAAGATTGCTGAGCACAGAAAGGAGGACTCCGCCTTGGGCTTCCACTCCATGTCTTGGGAGACAGATGAGATTGGAGGCTGCCCAGCCCTCGCTGCAGTGGGAATATTTCTCGACTGAGTGAAGGGATTTGGGGTTTCATATGACTGGGCCCTCCATCTCTTCTCATGGTGATTAAAGGTGAGGTCATCCTCATTTGCTGGCCCTACTAGCCTCAGCCCTGACTCACCACTTGGCTGATGTTCTCATGCCCTGGAATCTACCCCACCCTGTCCCCATGGGGACCCCAAGATGGGAACCTCAGGGAAGAAGTGACATTTGGGGTAAGGCCTGAGGATGCAGCCAAGTGAAGAACCAGTAAGCCCCCAGCCCAGGACTCTCACCCTGTGTCTCTGCCCTGCCTCCCCTAGCTGTCATTTCACCGTCCTCTTCCTCCTGGTCCTTGGCTCAGGCCTTACCCCAGCCTCCCAGCTCCCATTTTCTCTCCTTCTCAGCCCCACCTGACCCCAGAGGGGTCTTCCTACACCCAACATTTCCTCCTGCCTTTTGCCTGCTTACAGTCCTCCATGGTTCCCTAGCATGCCCAGGGCAAGGTCCTAGTCCTTAGCCCACCCCAAGCCTTTCCTGGTCTGCTATGCCTGTTCTCACCTCACCCTCCCACACTCTCCAAGTCACCCCCAGCCACATCAGTCTCCCTTCTGTTCCTTGAACTGGCAAGCTCTGTTCTGCCTCAGGGCCATGTGCAAGCTGTCCCCTCTGCTAACATGCTGTCCCCTTCACCTTCACCTAGTTATTGACAACCAACCCTTCCAGTCCTGGTTAAAAGACACTTCTACTGGGAAAACAAAGCCCTTTTCCTTGTGTCATCTGCTTTCTCAGAAACCCTGCATTGCAGTTCATTTATGGCGGCCCTGTGTAGTGAGAGTGTGTGGGAGGACAGGGCGGGGCTCACCACCCTGCTCAGCATGGAACCCCCTGTGCCTCTCCAAGCCATTTAATCCATTCAACAATCTTCTGAGTCAAATTCTGCTATCATTCCTATTATATAAATGAGGGAACTAAAGCACAGAGAAGGAAAGCGACTTGCTTTAGGTCATACAGCTGAGATATGGCAGGGCCAATGTCTGGACTCGAGCTAGGTTTAGGGGAGCAGGAATGAAACTGAAAAGCTCAGGTGTTACTTTCTACCTTACTCTGTTCCCTGGGGCTGTGCTCTGGATGGGCAGCAGGGGGCAGCAAAGAGCCCGGACCAGCACCAGTCCAGCCGCGTGAGGCTAGCCTGTGCCCTCCTTTCTCTTAACATTGGCCTTTACATCCGCATAGTCAGAAACTAAGAATGACGTGACACTTTCCCAAGGTAGCCATGAGGACTAGTGATATGTAAAACGCCACAGGAGAAAAACCTGACGAATGCTGCTTACTGCAGAGGGCAGGGATTCAGATCAGTCGGTGAGGGTTTGAATCCCGGCTCCCCACTCCTCTCTGTGCCTCAGTTTTCTCCTTGGTAAATGGAGACAAGACAGAAATTCATACTATAGAGGTGAGGATTAAACAGGTTACAATGTGGCAAGCACTTTGTAGGGTCTATGTGAGGGCTGGCTCTTGGCACTGCACTCCGACCATGTCCTCTCTGCTCTAGTCACTACTAATCAGCTTCAAGCACGCTGGCTTCCCTTCTCGTTCTTGCCTGATCAACGTGCCTCCCAATCAGGATCCAGTAAGTACCAGGCTGGAGTCTGAGCCCAGAGATAGGCCGAAATTAGCAAGAGTTGAAGGGGATCTTTACAAAGGAGGAAACTGAGGCTCAGCGTAAGGGTCTCACTGCCCGAAACCATCCGATAATCAGCGCTGAGAGCCGGGTGGGATGTCAGTGATGACTGAGAGTGAAAAAGGAAGAGATGAGAAGAGAGAGGAAGGGAAATTCAAAGATGGGGACAAGAAGCAGGGGACAAAAGTGGGCAAAGGTGGGGCAGGGCCAGCCGAGGGCCTGAAACACCATACCTGCGGGTCGGGTGTCGGGGGCCCGGGCGGGTGGTCCCGGGGTCTCCAGCGCAGGCGAGACGGAGAAGCGGGAGAAGCACAGGGGGGGGCCTGGTGGGGGGAGGAGGGGGAAATCCTCCGCCCACTCGAAACTGCCTCCTAGGGGCGGTGCGGGGAGGAGAGAAAGCAGTCAGACTCTTGGACGCGTCCGGTGCTCCCACCCCCAACTTCAGCGTCCAGCATCCGGCCCCGCCCCAACTCGCCCTCCCCTCACCAAAGCCGCTGTCGTTGCTGGGAAACCCATCTCCGGGGGTGGCGGGGTGGGGAGGCGTCGGGGGCGCTGGGGGCGTTAAGAGGTCCGTGTCCCCCTCGGGGGGGCCCTGGACGCTCAGCTCGTTGGTTGGTGTCTCCTGCGAAAGATTAAAGGAAGCCAGAGAAGACGAACCATTACATCCCACCCACTGCATCCCCAGAAAACAACAAAACCCGCTAAAATTTCTGGAACCCCAGACATCCTAATTTACATTCACTGACTCGCACTTTATGGAGAGGGGTCTGGGGCCGCTAATCTGGCTTGGAAGCCTTGGGCCTCCTTACCTGACTGCGAAGCCCCGCCCACAGATACGCAGCCCGTGGCAGGAATTCTCTCTCCTTGCTCCTGAACGCGCTGCCCCCACAGGAGCCCTTAACCCAATACAATCTCTGTAAGCCACGCGTCGTCTTCCGCAGTCCCGCCCACCTCTGAGGTCTAGGCCGCAGCTTTTGGGTGGGGGCCCCAGAACTACCTGATCCCACGGCCCTCCAAAACCCTTCACTATCCGGCGCACGTCCTGCTCTGGGGTGCGACGACACCGCCGCAGAAGTGGACCCGCTCCAGCCCTCTTTTCTCAGTGGCGCAGGCCCCAGCACTCGGCCCTGTTTCTTTCATCTCATGATCTTATCCTGGTATACACGCCCCAGGTTCATCTAGACATGTCCTAGTCCTTAAGCACCACCTGGGCCACCCTTTCTCTCTTCAACACTATCTTCTCGTTACTCTAAACACAACCCTCAACTTACCGCTCTAAACCCCTCCCCAGTCATTACCTCCGCCATTCCTGACCCCACCCCAAAATATCTTAACATTACCTTCTGCATCTCTTAAATCCCATCTGCAACCTAGCCATGCCCCTTCCCTAGATCAGACCCAACCTGAGCCAGCCCCACAGCCGTCTATGGCCTCGAGTAAGCTGGTCACCAAACTCTGTCCCAAATCTCACTAGGCCCCGCCCACGGCATCCAGGCCACGCGCCAGTTCTCAACACTTTCTCCCTGGCCTCTCCAGGCTCCGCTACTTGACTACCAAGGTACCGCCTTTCCTTACAGATGTCCCCTCACTCTCCAGGCCTCTCCTAACCTCCACCCACTCCAGACCCCTACCCCATCACAGCTCCCATTCTGACTCCAGGATCCGCCCAGCCTCTCGGCCCCGCCCAATTTCCCGGCCCCGCCCTCACACTCGAGGCCTCTTTCCATCTTCCTAGTCCTGTCCCATTTCCTAGACCAGTCTTTTCTCAGGCCTCGCCCCCGCTTGGCTTTGTCATCCCCATACCAGCCTCTCTCCCAACTCTAGCCCTGGCTTCTCGCCTGAACTCTCGCCGTCCGGCCCTAGGTTTGGCCTCCCTGCCTGCCCGGCTCCAGGACCAACCCTCGACCCCGCCCACTCTGGGCGCGGCCTCCCTTCAGGCTCCGCCTCCTTCCAGGTTCCTCCCACCCAGGCCGCGCCCTTCCGCGATGCGCACCTGGTCGAAGAGGTAGACGGTCACGTCCCCGTGGAAGGAGACCATCTTGCGCTTCCTCTCCAGCTCGCTGTCCTCTGGCTCTTCGGCCCCGCGTGGAGACTTGAGCAGCCCCCGTAGGGGGCGGGCCGCGTCCGCGTCTGCGCTGCTCACCACGACGGGCACTGGGGCTGCCCGTGCCCTCCCGGAGCCCCGGGGCCCCGCCGCCGCGTCCGGCGCCGCTGCCTCCTCGTCCTCCTCCTCGTCCTCGTCCTCCCCGTCCTCCTCCGCCGACCCCGGCGCCCCCGCCCCGCCGGCCTCCCCGCCAGCCGCCCCGGCGTCCGCGCCCTCCCACGGTGGCCGGCGCGGGCTCGGCCCCGGGAATGGCGTGAGCGTGAGCGGTGGCAACGCCAGCGAGAGCCGCGAGAGCTTGGCTGTGAGGGAAGAGACCCGGTGAGCCCCTGTCCTAAGGAAAACTGAGACAGGCCTTTCCACCTAGCTGTGTCCTTAGGTAAGTCCCCAGTACAATCTGAGCCTCAGTCCCCAGCCTGTCTGTGAGCTGAAGGCTGAACTGGGGCCTTTCCCCACACAGGTGGGAAAGATCCATTCAGTGCTCCCCATGGCTCCCCACTGCTCATAGCCTAAAGTTCCAACTTCTCTGCAGCACAGGAGACCCAGTGCCTTGGGTCTAGCTGGTCTCTCCAGTCTCTGTCCTCACCTCGTTGTGGCACGACCTCCATCCAGCCACATGGGCCACTTCCCCAGTCCTCCCACCTCCAAGCCTTTGCACATGCTGTTCCATCTGCCTGGACTCTCTTTTCTAAGGCATGTCCTGCTCATCCTCTGGCTCTGGACTTTCAGAGCCTTCAGAGATCTCTCAGGAGGCCAGGAGCACCCATTGTGCACCCCATACCACTGAACACTTCTCCCAAGCAGATTATCTCAGTGTGTAACTATATATTTCTTTGGTGTTTGGATTAGGGTTTACCTCAATGTGGAACAGAGACTGAGTCTGGATCATTAGCATTTCTAGGCCCCAAGCACATGGAAGTACTCACTTAGTACTTGTGGAATGAATGAATTAATGAATGAATGACTATCACACACAATGCTGTGTGACAGTGACCAGGTCCTTCCCCTCTCTAGCCCTCCATTGCAGAAACTGAGGTGTCTAACCATCTGCAGGCCCTTTCTCTGCCCCAAGATTCCCTTGATCTCACCCTGCCAGGAAGGGAAGGCAGTTAGGTTCCTGGAGAAGGAAATGTGGCTTGGAATCCCAAGCCTATACTAATCCCTTGCTGTGTGTCCCTGGGTAAACAGATCCACTCCTCTGTGCCTCTGTTTCCTCAGTGGCCAAATGAACAGGGGCTACTCATTCCCCCTTAATCCACATGTGAACTTTCTGCAGGCCCTATAGGGGGCAATGGTGGGATAAAAGGAGGGCCATGGTCAGGGCAGGGAGAAAGATGGATATGGATTGGACCACTCTCTTCTCATTCTTTCTACTTCAGTTTCACTGACCTTTTGCTATTCTCTAAATATGCCAAGCTAGTGCCCATTTTGGTGCCCTTTACCTGGGACACCCATCCCCCAGATATCTACTTGCTTCACTTCTCCTTATCTTCTATCACCTTGTTGAGGCCTTGGCTGACCAACCTTCTCAGGGTGATGAGATTAGGGGGGATGCTGAATAGAGGGAGCTCTCAGGGGTTGTAGGTACCCACATAAAAAACAGGTTGACAGGGGCGGCGCCTGTGGCTCAAAGGAGTAGGGCATCAGCCCCATATGCTGGCAGTGGCGGGTTCAAAGCCAGCCCTGGCCAAAAACTGCCAAAAAAAAAACAGGTTGACAACCTTTAGAAATCAGAAAGCCTTTCCAGGGAGGGTGAAATTTGGGTGGGGTCTGGAAGGATGTAGTAGTTCATTGAGGGAAGAAAAGCAGGCCATTTCCTACCTCTTTTCACCCAGCAACCCTAATCCAATCCATCTCCTCTGAGGCATCTTAGCTGCTCATCCCCCAACATTTTCATGCTGCCTGGTGTTGTTCCTGACACAGCTGATCACAAACTCCCTATAACAATCTCTAAAAGTTGTAGTATTCTAACAACATAAGCTTTGAGGAAGAAGAGTCGTGTGTTCAGTCTCCTGCCTGACCTTTACCCATGAGCCACAGGCTCCTCTGGTAAGCAGAGATGATAACCCTCTCCTCAAGTATGGCTATAAGGCTGCCAATATAAAACAGGACACAGCCATTTTTAACTTTCATACCAGTATTTAAGGAAATTTGGCCTCTCAAAGGTTCTGGTGGGACCATAACCTACATCCATAGCTGCACAGAGGCTGTTTACCTTTACCCTCCATTTATATTCTCTTAAATAGTGCCCTCTGTGGCAGAACATTTCCTGTGTTCTTACCAAAATGTTTTCAGAAAAAGCATCCCTACACCTTCTGTCTCACCAGTCCCATGGCAAGTGGGTTGGGTCAGGGCAGGGTCTGAGGCTCCTTGGGCCCTAGCCTTGGGCAGCCCAAGGCCTGGCATGCGAGAGTCCTGGCACACTGGATAGATGGCTTGGAAAGTTTAAAACAGAGATCACATCCTGGTAGCCCAGGGACTCTGACCCCTCCAGACTTTCTCTGAATTGGTTGCCACCATTAAAATAAATCCAGACCTTTGGTTTAAAAAGGAAATGTAGCAGGTTTGGCAACACCAGGTAGGCATTCCTGAGAAGTGGCTGTGCCCCTGTAGACAAGGCATTTTCACCCCACCTCCCCCAACCCACATCATCCATTGCCCTAAGTGGGCATTTGAGTTTGAGATCCCTGGTCTAAATGAATGGCAGTAATTAATAAAAGCAGGTACTTACTGAACCCCAGGCACTGAGTTAAGTAACTCATTTAACCTTCACAACAACCCTGGAGGTAGTAGATGCTATTGTCATCTGTTTTTGGCAGATGGGGAAACTGAGGCACAGAGCAATAAGTACATTTACCCAAGGCCAGAGCCAGGATTTGAGCTTATGAAGTGTGGCTCCAGATTCTGCATTTATCACACCACCCTGACCCCACACCCTTAGCTGAAACACATGCTTTGGAAGGAACCAGACCTTAGCCTCTGACTGTGCTCCCCCAGCCTCACCTTTGATCTGCTCGCTGTTCCCCTGAGGGGGTCCCAAGTCCAGGAATAGTCGTGGCATCTCGGGGCCCTTCCTCTCGGGCTTGGGGGGGTCCCCGTCTCCGCTGGGTGCCATGTCTCCTCCGGCCTTGCTGTCTGGGACCCCGGGCTCTCCCTCGGAGGCCACCTCCGGCCTGGCTCTCTGGGGCACTGGCTCCGGCCTCCTCAGTTGTGCTTCCGGTGGTGGTGGCAGCAGCGGTGGCTGTGGCCTCATGTTGTCTACCCATCCGGCCTTTACGTCCACGCCGCTTCCGGGGCCGCCGGCGGGGGCCATCCCCGTGCCCACTGGGGCTCGGCCCCCACTCCCGAGGTCCAGCTTCCCAGCCCCGGGGGCTTTCAGCACCCCCCCAGTCTCGTGGGCTTTCCTCTCGGTCCCGGGTTCCAGTGTCCCGCTCTTGGGGGCTGGGCCAAGGGGGCCAGGGGCTGTCTCCCCGCCGTTCCAGGATGAGGCCACTGTGCTGGGTGCAGGGGCTTTCTCCAGGGTGGTCTCTGGAGCTGGCTCCTCGATCATGGGGGCTGGACCCCCACTCTCGGGCATCTTCTCCCAGGGCCCTGGGACTCTCCAAGGCCCAGTCTCTGGCAGCCTCTCCGTGTTCATGGGAAATCTCAGGCCCCCATTCTCTGACACCTTCTCCCCGCTCTTTAGGGGTGTCAGTCCCCCATTCACCAGCACCTTCTCCCCGGCCTCTGGGGACCTCAGGTCCCCATTCTCCAGCACTTTCTCCTCCCTCCTTGGGGGTGTCAGCTCCCCATTCTCCAGCACTTTCTCTTCTCTCTCTGGGGACCCCAGGCCCCCATTCTCCACTGCTTTCTCCTCGATGGCCTCCTTCTCCTTGATGGCCGCCTTCCCCTCGATGTCTGGGGCTCTCTGTCCCCCGTTCTCCAACACTATCGTCCCGTTCACGGGGAGGCTGAGGCTTGGGGCTTGGTTCCTGTTGCCCAGGGCTGTCAGGTCCTTGTTCAGGCCTGGGACTTTCTCTCTGTTCCCGGGGCCTCTCCCCACCTTCCTGGGTCCTGTCTCCCGGGCGGTCGCCCCCTTCTCCCCCAGGAGGTTCCTTGTCACATCCTCCCTCAGGGACATCAGCAGCTGCTCGGTGCTCACTTGAACCACGAAGGTTGGCTTCTCCCGGTTCCCTGGGAGTAGGAGCGGACCCGGGTCTGGAGGTGGCCGGGGCACTCCTGGGTCGGGTGGCTCGGGGGGAGCCCGCGGCCGAGGGACCCCTTCCTCCTCGGCTGCCCCCCCACCTGGGAAGGGTCCCTCGGGGGAAAAAGGGGTCTCCGTCTCGTAGCCGCTGTCCCCCGGCTTGGGGCCCGGAGACGACAGGCCTGAGCCGGGGCTGGCCACGGCCGATGGGGGGTCTGGGGACACAGCCGGGTCCGCGGGGGCCCGAGGAGGTGGCGGCGGAGGGGGGGGAGCGGGAGGTGGCCCCCGCCCGGGGTACTGGGGTGCCGCCGCCCCCATGAGGGGGTCCAGAAACTCGGGGGGGGCCGAGGTAGGGGGGGCTAGGGGCAAGTCGGCTAGAGACCCGCGTTCTGCCCGCAGAGATGAGTCGTCCTCTGGAGGGTGGGGACAACCAAGGGCAGGGTGGCCTCCCCAGCCAGCCACAGCGTCCCCCCGCTCCAGTGGCAGACAGGAGCAGGCCCCCTCGCGGCTGCACAGAGGGCAGGGTAGGGGGCCCCGGCGGCTGGGGCCACCCCCAATGCTGCTGCTGTCCTCCCCTGGGGAGCTGCCTTCCTCCTCCTCCTCTTCTTCTTCTGCCCACGGAGCGGTGCCCCGCTCCCCCAGTACTTCGGCAGGGTCTCCTGCCAGGGTCTCCCCAGCGCCCCGGCCCTCGGGGTCCCAGCCACTCAGCAGGAAGCTGCCTGATGCTGAGGACTGAGCCGGGAAGGGCCGGGGCGCAGGGAAGAGGGGGGAAGCCCAGGTCTCGGACACCAGCTGGGGAACCTCGGATGGGGCCTGGGGGGCCTGAGGGGCGGGCACCCCTGGGTCCAGGGGGTCCCAGTCATTGGGGAAGAGGGGCTCGGGTGGGGAGCCATGCTCTTCCAGGCGTATATAATACTCGCTGCTGACTGAGGGGCTGCGAGCGCTGATGACAGGCAGCACACTGGGTGTAGACAGCGCCTCATAGAAAGGGTTGGAGGGGTTGGCATGGGGGGCTGGGGGCGCTGACGCTGGTTGCCAGGGCTGTGCCCCCCCACCGCGGCCGGCCCCTCGCCGGGCCTTCTCCCACAGGCACTCGAGGTTGAGGCCTCGGCTGCTCTCAGTCACTGTGAGCACATCATCAGGGTCAGCCCCAGGGAAGCCATCTAGAAGGGGGAATGGCGAGGAGAGGGTCCCCGGGCGGGGCGCACTGTGTGCTGGGGGCCAGGGCCAGGGGAAGGGACCATCTCGGGGCGGGGGTGGCGGTGGTGGGGGCCGGGGTGGCCGCTCAGAGAGCAAGTAGGTGAGCTGCAGCTGGAGATCAGAGGCTGAGGGGCGCTGGGCAGGTGGCCGCCAGCAGGACTGCAGAATGTCATACCTGGGGTGAGGAGGGAACAGGAATGAGCCAGGAGGAGACCCAGGGAGGGGAGAGAGATCCAGGGATGGGAACAGAGACCCAAAGAGAGGGTAACAGAGGGGGGCAAAGATTCAGAGAGGATTAATGAAGTACAGGGCAGAATGAGACCATAGAGGCAGGGTGACAAGGGACCTGAAGGAAGAGGGGACAACCATGCAGATGTGAGGAAATGATGGCTAGGGCAGGGTCTCTGGGCTGTGAGTTTTGGAATCAGAGACAAGTAAGCAACAGAAATTTTTTAGAGTTAGCTAAACTCTGATTAAATGGCAGCCCAGCCACTCCCTGCCTCAGTTTCCACCCTCTAGGTAGCAGGTGCTGGCGAGGGGCTGGGGGTGTCTCCTCTTCACTCTTGAGAGATATGGGAGTTGGGCCAATGACATTGTAGGTGGTGTGGGAATCAAGACAGGGGTGATGGCATTATGCTGGTAGGATGTGGAAGGTTGGGGTCCTGGGGCAGGGTGGCCTCACCAATAGTCTGCATAGGGCAGCTTGAGCCTGGGCCGGGCCAGCTTCACGTGCTGCTGGCGGACGACAAAGGCAAGGACCTCTTCATCTGACAGGTGGCGGTAGGGCTGTGCCCCAAATTCAAACAGCTCCCACAGGGTTACCCCCAAGGACCTGTGGGTAGGAAGAGGAGCAGAGAGAAGTCAGAGCCCAGCCTTTACCCACAATGGGGCCTCTCCCTCTGGGCCTCAGTTTCCTCATCTGCAGAACCAGCGACATCTAGTGACCCTTCTCCTTCCTTGTCCTCCTCCTCCCCCACCCTCCCGCGGCCCGGGGTCCTCACCAGATGTTGCTCTCGCGGCTCTGGTCCACTACCATGAAGGTCCCATGTAGCTCCCCGAGGAGCTCGGGCGCCGCCCAACGCAGCGGGATCCACAGCCGCTCCGGAGTCAGGTAGTAGTCCTCCTAGGGGGTGGGCCAGGTCTGGGTCAGGCGGCTCAGGCACCCCCTCAGGCCCCCGCCCCTACAGAAGACATCCCCCACCTTGTAGTTGCTATGGGCGAGCCCATAATCTCCGATGCGCACGGTGAGGTCCGAGGTCAGCAGGCAGTTGCGCAAGGCCAGGTCACTGGGGGTGGGGCGGGCCGAGGTGAGCACCGGGGCAGCCCTATCCCGACCATGCTCCGCCCTCTTCCTCTCTGACTCCTCCTCTTCTGTCTCCGCCTCTCTGCCCTGTCACCCCGCCTCCTCAGGCTGGCTCCTTGTCCCCAGAGTTTCTGCCTTTGCCTCGTCTGACCCTTCTCCTGGCCCCTCCTCTCACCTCCTGACTTCTCTCCCTCGCCTGGCTCCTTTTCCTCTCCTAATACCTCCTCCTTCCTCTGATCCATTCACACCTGATTCCTTCCCTTTCTCCTCCTCCTCCCCTGACTCCTCCATCTCTGCTCCTGATCCTTCTGGCTCCTTTCTTCCTTCGCTGACTCTTCCCTCTCATCGCCTGATTCCTCCCCTTTCTCCCTCATCCTTTCATGAGTCCTCCTCCATCTCCCACCCCTTCTAGCAATTCTCTCTCCTGACTCCACCTTTTTTTCTGACTACTCCTCCTTTTATTTATTTATTATTATTTTTGAGACAGTTTCATCATGTTGCTCTCGGTAGAGTGTCATAGCTCCCAGCAACCTCAAACTCCTGGGCTCAAGTTATTCTCTGGTCTCAGCCTCCCAAGTAGCTGGGACTACAAGCGCCCGCTACAACACCCAGCTACTTTTTAGAGATGAGGTCTCACTCTTGGTCAGGCTGATCTGCAACTCCTGAGCTCAAGCAATCCGCCCATCTCCTGACTCCTCCTAACTCCTAGGTTTTCCCTCTCTTGTGTTAGCCAATCATCACTCCTCCCCTTCCTTAGCTCCTCCCTTGTGGCCTCATCTCCCTCCCCTTTCTCCTAAGTAGCACCTTTCCGTGGCTCATTGGGCTGCCTACCTGTGCACGTAGTTGTGGGCATGCAGGTGTGCCAGCCCGCGGGCGATCTCCAGGCCCATCCTCTGCAGTGTCCGCAGGTCTCGAGGGGGTAGCTCAGGGGACAGGCCCTCAGGGGGCCGCTGGGCACGGAGGTAACGCTTCAAGTCCCCCTGGAAGGAAGACATGGAAGAGTTAGCACCACTAGCCCTCACACATCCAGCCAGTTGGCAGTGAGCATGGGGGCAAATTCTGCTCTGTGTGGTCAGCCCTTCTGAACCTCAGTTTCCCCTGCTGTTTAAACTCACCTCATCCACTAGTTCAGGGCACTCCAGAAATGTTAGTACCAGCCACACAGGCATCTCTGTGTTGATGCCACAGTCCTGGCACCCTGGGCTTGCCCTCCTCCCCCCATTCTGTCCATATCCCACTCTGCCCCCCCCCAATTCCCCCAGACCCTCACCAGTTGACAGAACTCCATAATCAGCAGAAAGGGCAGTGTCTCCACACAGAGGCCCAGGCACTGGAGGACATTAGGATGCTGCAGGCTCCTGGGGGGTGGTGGGGAGTGGCTGGGTGAAGGAAGCAGCCCCTTGCATCCCACAATCACCACCCCCCAACCCCCACAGAACCAGATTACACCCTCAGCCTCTTTGGTCTCAGTTTCCTCACTCAGTCTTTCTCCTCTAGCCCCCTCCATCCCCAGACCCCCACATCAGGACCGCTCTTGCCACCTTCTCCTGGGGCCAGACCCCCAGGCACCTCCTTGCCTCTCCTTCTTCCTCACCCCTCCCACCCTTCATTCCTGCCCCTGTATTTTCTTTTTTTTATTTTTATTTTTATTTATTTTTATTTTTTGAGACAGAGCCTCAAGCTCTCACCCTGGATAGAGTGCCGTGGCATCACAGCTCACAGCAACCTCCAATCCCTGGGCTCAAGCGAGTCTCCTGCCTCTGAGTCCCAAGTAGCTGGGACTACAGGCACCCG
>CAUYRH010076167.1:0-14036 GCA_963574655.1 Perodicticus potto | reverse complement strand
TATCTTCATGGCTATACTCCCCAGGGAACTTGTTCTTCTGGAAATCTTATTTAATGAAGATATTTCCGTATTAAAGTGAGGTAGGTGTGGTATTAAAGTTAAAAGGGAAAGAGATGATGCATTTATTCTGGATTATGTTTAAAGTGTTAGATGGCTAAGTATTAAAAGCATCCAAATTAAATCCTTAGCAATCAGAACACTTGCTTCACTAGATTTTGCCAACTGCCAATCATGTTGGACTGAGCTAATCTGTTCCTCTTTCTGAAACTATTAAGGTAAATAATTAACAATAAAACTTCCTCTTATAAAGGCATTGTAGTGTGACCATGTCCTTTGTTCACCTTCATTTGAATGGCTCAGAGAAGTGGCTCCTACTTCTGCCAGGCTGGGAGGAGGACTTGTGGAGGTCATGGCTGCACAGCCTGCGATAGGAAGCAGTGGGTAATGTCATAAGGATGGACCTTTTTTTGAATGGTTAACATACTCTCATGGTTCAGATCTCAAGACAGTATAAAAAGGTATACATTGAAAGTTTTGCTCCCACCACAGTTTTCTACCTTTTATGGGAAACTACTTTTACTGGCTGCTTGTTGCTTTTCAGTAGTGATTTTTAGAGAGATAATTAGATATGGACATACATCCTATTTTCTTCTTTTTTTTTTTTAAATCATACTTTTGTATACATTGTTTTTTCCATTTAACATTATATCCTAGCAATCTTCCCAGATCAGTTCTATACTTTTATCCTTTTCTTTGTGCCTGTATCCTTTAAGATGCTACTTTCTAATCCCTTCTTCCTAAAAACCAAAATAAGATTTTTCCAGGCCTATTCATAAATTAGTATAAATGTGTAGCCTTGCCAGGACACAAATGTAAAATTTCTATTGGGGGAAGAAATAGAGGTCTTTAACTTTGTCTTTACCAAATTATATAAGGAGCCCATCAAAGTTCTCTCTTGATGATAGCTTCCCATTGGGGTCAGAGGAAACATTCTTGTTATAAGCATCTTGTTGGGTCTTTCCCAAACTTGACCCAATAAAATCTGTATTCTTCTTTGCTCTAAAAGCAGATAGAAACTGATCTCAGTGAGCGAAGTAAAGGGAAGGAACCAGTTCTGTGTTATTAAGGAATTTTACTTGCAATCACATAGACCCTTCAAACTGGCCTAAGCAATAAAAAGGTAATTTATTATTTCAGTTATCAGGGATGGTTAACTGGCCTGAGATACAGCTAGAACCAGGGATCAAATAATAACATCAAAACTCTTTTCCAGCTCTTGGTTTTCTTTTCCTTGGTGTCGACTTCATTGTCAGGCAGATTCCCTCTCTGTGATGACAAAAGTGGTCCATCTTGGAGTTGCTTAGCAACTCCAGTGGAAGAAAGAGCTTTTTTTCCAAGAGGACTAACAAAAGTCCCCAGGAGGACTCTAGTCTTACTTGGACTACCAAACAGCTCCACTTGCGGCAGGGACTGGTGAGAAGGAATGGTTAATTTCTCCTTTTTTTCTATTTTAAAGAAAGAAGAGGGGTAGCTCTGAAGGCATTTTGATCTATTTGTGTTATACAACCACAAACCCACAGATACAACTGAAAAGAAATAAAAGGAAGCCAAAAGGCAAGTGTCACCAAAGTCAATAGTGTTTTTCCTTTAAATATTTTATAATTAGCACTTACTGAGCCACCCTCTGGATACAAGATAGAATGTATGTATTATCACAATCTTCAAAAAGCCCCATGAGATAGGTAGTACAGTTTTCACAGCCACGCAGCTGCCAAAGGGCAGAACTGAGATATCACACTTGAGATTTAAGAAGACATGGTTGGCAATGTCAAATCATTACATGATTTTTTTTTTTTTTGGCCGGGGCTGGGTATGAACCTGCCACCTCTGGCATATGGGGCCGGCGCCCTACTTACTGAGCCACAGGCGCCACCCCATACATGATTTTTTTATTTTTGCTATTTACAGTGTGCCTGGGAGGACTCTGGCCTTGCTTAGACTAACAAATAGCCCAGCTTAGGGCAGGGACTAGTGAGAAAGAAGGAAAGGTGAAGCTTACCTTAACCATATAAGTACAATAGGATTATATAGGATATAAAATGTAGGAATCTTGTAGAATAGGATTATTACTGTGCTGGTCCCTGGGGAACAAATAAGGGTAATGCTTTACCCCATCCTCTGGGAGCTTACACTCTGGTGGTAAACCAACACACAAATAATTATAAAGCAATGTTCTAAGTACAGTAGTAGGGAGTATTGGTAAAGAGAAGGGAGAAGGTATTAGCTGCAAACCAAACCACTGAAGAAAGCAGCCTTAAATTTGGAATATCAAGTGGACTTGTCAATCTTCCCTTATGCAGCATCTTAGTGAAGGTTTTAAAAATTGAAAAAAAAAAAAAAAGCACATAGCATCCCTCCCATCCCAACCCTAGTCCTTCAAGACACTAGACTTGCTAAGATTTTGTGGATTGGCCAGGCACAGTGGCTCATGCCTGTAATCCCAGCACTCTGGCAGGCTGCGGTGGGGAGGATGGCTTGAGCTTAGGAGTTTGAGACCAGCCTGAGCAAAAGTGAGACCTAGTCTCTACTAAAAATAGAAAACTTAGCTGGGCATCATGGTAGATGTCTGTAGTCCCAGCTACTTGGGAGGCTGAGGCAGAAGAATCACCTGAACCCAGGAGTTTGAGCTTGCTGTGAGCTATGATGCCACAGTAGTCCAGCCCAGGGCAACAAAGTAAGACTCTGTCTCCAAAAAATAAAAAAATAAATAAAAAACTCTTGGTAAGTTAATAACAGAAGGGAATATCCTTAATATGATAAAGGGAATTCATTAAAAAAAATCAACAATAGCAGATATATGCTTATTATTTATATATAAGACCATGATAAGGCAGTGTGGTATTCACATTGGGATAGACAAATAATATGTATAGAACAGAACTCAGAACCCAGAAATACATCAAAATACATCAGTGTATAAAACATGTCAGAGATGACATGACTCAGTAGGGAAATGAAACCGTCAATTTACTTAATAAGGTAAAATTCTAGAAGCATTCCTATTAAAAAAACAAAAGGCTCGGTGCCTGTGGCTCAATGGGCAAAGGCGTCAGCCACATACACCTGAGGTGGCGGATTGGAATCCAGCCTGGGCCCGCCAAACAACAATGACGGCTGCAACCGGAAAAAAAAAAAAATGGCTGGGTGTTGTGGCGGGCACCTGTAGTCCTAGCTACTTGGGAGGCGGAGGCAGGAGACTCGCTTGAGCCCAGGAATGGGAGGTTGCTGTGAGCTGTGATGTCACAGCACTCTATCCAGGGTGACAGCTTGAGGCTCTGTCTCAAAAAAAAAAAAAAAAAAACCAAAAAGGAAGTCTGAAGGATGAACTTTATGGAATGTGAATCATATCTCAATAAGCTGTTAAAAAGACTGCTATCACTACTTCCACTCAACATTATTCTGGCAGTAAAACCAATGCAGTATGAGAGGAAAAGTAAATGAGAGGTATAAGAATTTAAAAGAATAACTGTGATTTTGTGCGTTGAAAAATAGAAAAATCCAAGAGGATCTATACAAATTAGAATAAGAAAGTTAAACACAGTTGCTGGATATGTCAGCTATAGTTATTGATATTTTTATATACTAGTTATAAGAAGGAATAGGAAAAGATTTCATTGTCAACAAGAGCAACTCTATAAGCACTTAGGAGTAAATTTGACAGATCAATACAAAACCTTCATGAAGAAAATGACAAACCATTATTAAAGGGTATAAAAGAAGACCTAAATAAGAGGAGAGATATACCAATATAGCACATTAAAGGATGAAAAGGCCCAATATTGAAAAGCTGAGTCATCCTCCAAGGAGAGAACATGGCTGCCTCTATTTCTTTCTCATCCCTCCTTAGCTCAGGAGAGGTTGGTTTCCGTCCCCTCTACTTCCCTGCCCCCTGCATTTGCTAGGGTGACCAAAATAACCTTGTCCCCCAGTGGATACTTTTTTTAAAACACTTTTGGGTCTCACTTTCTTTTTAACATATTCTACACTTTAGATTACTCCCTCTAATGAGAAATTGGCTTTTTCCTGATTTTCCTCTGGCCTGTCAGTCACGCTCATTCCTGTGCTTTCCTAACTGCTCCCAAACTCTCCACTTCCCCAGGGTTCCCTCCTCACCAGAGAGGGTCTTCTCCGCTTCCGCCTGCTGCACATTCTCCGCAGGTGATTTCACCCGAACCCATGATGACTCTCCAGCTCATCTCTCTCTCCTGAGCACAAAACTTTAATTGCCCACTATAGGCCCTTATCCTGCAGTATCACAAAAATCTCTCAAACTCTGAAACAGCATACATCTTCTGGTCCCCTCTAAGACAAGTCCCATTCTTGGCCCCCTTGCCCAAGGCCTGGCACTACACTATCCTGTCAGCCAGGTGATAACCAGGGAGTCAGCTCCAACTACTCCCTCACTCTCACTCCTCTGCCCATTTTTCCAATCAGTTCCCTCATCTCCCCATTGTTTGGGCCTCATCATTTCTTTTCAAATCGCTACAGTGATCCTTCAGTTAAGGTCTCCTCAACAACATCCCTGCCTCTGCAATCTGTCGTCCTTGCTAGAGGAAAGCGATCTTTGTAAAATGTAACTTCCATCTCATCAGCCCTTTTGTCAAATCCCTGAAGTGCTGAGTTATCAGGATATGACCTTTCTCCTCTGCGGAGCATATGAAGTCCTCCCTGCTATAACTCACTGCCTCTTCAGCCTTGTCCTCAGCTTCTCTCATGCTCTGCCAGCCCAGCCATGCTGTGCTGTCATCTCTGCCTTTGCATACAATGTTTCTCTACTGCAAATATCCTCACTCAAAACTCTCAGATAAGCATCCTCATTTTTTCCTTTTTGCTTACTAACCCCTTGTTCTTCCCCTTCACCACTCTGCTCCTAGCACCCTGTGCCCTTCTCCAAGTTGAGTATCAAATGTCCAATACAGCTGTCCTCATGCTGTGCTGTTCTACCGTGAAGTCACTTGTCCATCTTCCCTATCAATTAAGGAGCGACATGAGGATTATTCTTACCCTTATACCTCAGGTGCAGAGCGCAATGCCTGGCTCATGAATAGTGTTCAGGAGGTATATGACTGGTCTTGCCTGGAACCAAGAGCCTATATAACAAGTGCTAGCTAACACATCTTAATTTTGCACCAGTGGGTGAAACACACCATGACCACGTGGAGGGCATGAACAGGTTTGTATACCAGGGTTTACCAATCACAGAGGTGGCCTGAGGATCTCTTATAAGGTAAATTTGGAAGGAGGCAATATAGATGTTTTTATTCTCAAAACATTCTTCAAGGTGGCGCCTGTGGTTCAAAGGAGTAGGGCGCCGAGGCTGGCCCCATATGCCGGAGGTGGCAGGTTCAAACCCAGCCCCAGGCAAAAACTGCAAAAAAACCCCAAACAAACAAACCATTCTTCAGAAAGCTATACAAAGCACAACTTATTTCCCTTTCATCTTTATTTCTTAGGAAAAAAAAATCCTGGTGGCTGACAACTGAGGAAGCAAAGCCATAGAAGTTAGGTAGGAGGCTCTATTATACCTCTGTGATCAACAGCTTTGCTCCTATGCCTCAGCCCCTGGAGACAGGCTCTTGCTTCCAGATGTGGGATGGAGTGGTGCAGGCAAACAGATGTGCACCAGGCTCCACAAACATTTGTCCAGGAGGCTGAGGACAATTTCTTTTATTTACTAGCAAAAGCTCTGGAAAGTCCCCTGTGCTAGTCACTACATGTGTGACAGCGTTCCTCATACCTCATTACTTCACAGTGGTGCCTTCATTTCAAAGGTAAGGCACTGGCACTTAGAGAATGTAGTTTCCTCCCTAAGATCACAGAACCAGCACATCCTGAAGCACAATTCAAACTGGAGTCTTTATACCAAAGTCATCCTTGTTCTGCTAGACCACATGGTAAGCATTAAAGGCTTGCATTTGAGATTGTGGTCCACAGATACATATGTAAAAATCCAATTTTTTTTTCTTCTGAAAAAAATTCTTAAGATCCAGCAACAATCAGCTGAAATAGAGAAAATGGTTTCTCTTTGGGCAAGGAATATACTTTTCAGTTTACTCCACCTGCCTTCAAGTTTTCTACTCCTGAAAAGACTTGATGTGATCATTGCACCATAGTTTATGTGCCATCATTTATTTTAAAAAAGAATTCCTCCAAAGTATATGCAAGCAAAATACTGCCCATGTGATCCCTTATCTTTGTTTGGGCTGCTATAACAAAATATTACAGACTGGGTAGCTAATGCAAAATAGAAATTTATTTCTCATGGTTCTGGAGACTGGGAAGTCCAAAATCAGGTGCTAATTTGGTGTCTGGTGAGAGCCTGATTCCTGATTCACTGACAACCATCTTTTTGCCGTGTCCCCCTACATGGTGAAAAGGTGAGGAATCTTTCTGGGGTCTCTTTTATAAGGACTCTAATGTCATTCACCAGGGCTCTGCCCTTAACATCCAGTCACCTCCCAAAGACTCCACCTCCCAGTACCATCATTTTAGGAGGATTTCAACATAGGCATTTTGGGGGCATATAAAACATTCAGACCACAGCAGTTGTCATCTTTCATGGAGGAGGCACAGAGCTGGGCAGAACCATCTGTCTGCTTTAGCACAGGTTGCATGATCACTATCACTGGGGCTGGTTTAGCCTGCACTGCCACGCCAATGCCCAATGCTGCCTTCTCCACTGCCAGCTGGTCTCAAAGCTCAGCAGTTACTGACGTGCTAGGAGAGAAGGCCATTTACAGCGGCACTGGGTAAGTTGCGGAACAAAAGTGCAGCATGAGAATACCAGCTGAAAAGGCATCCCTTGTTAAAACAGTTCGTAAGTGGCAGCAATAAAAAAAGGAAGTGGATGAAACTTTGGGTGGGGAGGATATATACATAAATATTTGAGGGAGGTGGAGAATCCTGAAACTTATCTCCAAAGAGTTCTTTCTCTAAATTGACAAAATCCTTTTGTACTTTATTTTTACTATTATTTTCAAACATTTTTATTTTATTATTTTTTAACTATCCTGACCTGAGACCTTTCTTATTTTTTAATTTTTTTTGTTCTTTTCGTCGAAGTCTAACAGAGACAGATAAATTAAAATTTAATTCAAAGCAAATGGGTGAACTAGACTGAGTGTATTTCTGTTGTTGGGTAAAAGTTGGATTGTCCATAGCACCATTTCCCAGAGATTTCCTGAGAGGTTGCACATAACGCTCTTCTTGTTGAACTGAAGAAATGCTGGGAATGGGTTCTGTGATCCTGTTCCATTAGGTTGGTTTCACCAAGTTGCCCACCACGCCTCTCCCATGGAGACACTGCTGGTGCTTTTCATTCTCTTGGCTGCCTGAACAAATGGCCATCACTGTTTCCATCGTGAGCTCGTCCCCTTTGGGAACTGAGCCCAAGTTCAGGGGGCATGTGGTCAAGACCAACATTTGGCAGCCTGGGTCCCCATGTGGACTTTCCACTTCTGCTGTTCCTCCCACAGAGACATCTGCCTACATCTGGACATGGAAAAGCAGTACCCAGCCAGACTTAGTCCCAAAAGCTGGTTCCTAGCCCTGCTGGCTCTCATGGATAAGAAGCAAAAAATCTACATTTAAATGCAGAGCCCAGGTTTCTAGATTAAGACAAAAATTATTTCCATCCCTCTCTTGACACCACCCTGACTGAGGCCATATGTACTCACAGCATCAATGGGCACAGAGAAAACCTGTCTTTGCATTATCCACCCAATTAAGAATTTTTACAAGAAATCCTACCTCACAGTTGAGAAGATTGAGTGTCCTAATCGCCAGGACCTCATTTTGTAGATCAGATGAAAGGCTGTAAATCAGAGACTGAAAACCTTCCCCACACCCTTACAGGAAGTTACTGGCAGAGTTGGTACTAGAATACAATTAACTTGAATATACAGACCCAAGTTTATTCTAGTACATCATGTAATTAATAAGGACTACAATTATTTTTTTACATTTTTAAACTGAGGTATATATACAATAAAGCACACAGATCTTAAGTGTAGAACTTAATAAATTTTGAAAAATGTTTACAACCATGTAACTAGCACTCCAATCAAAGCACAGAATATTTCCATCATTAGCGTCCTTTTGTGCTTCTTTCCATTCACCCATGTTCCCCTCACTCCACCAGGGACAATCCCTGCTTTGATTTCCATCCCCTTTGATTCATTTCGAGGCGGCTCCAATTTTAAGAAATAAAAATTGAAATCACACCACTTTACCTGCAGCCCTGGAGTGTCTCTGCAGAATTTCCCTCCCACTTTTGGACTATAGGGTAGTACTTAAGACTTGCTTTGTGCTGTGAGTGTGTTTTCTTTTCTTTCTTTTTTTTTTTTTTTGAGACAGAGCCTTTCAAGCTGTCGCCCTGGGTAGAGTGTCATGGCATCACAGCTTACAGCAACCTCCAATTCCTGGGCTCAAGCGAGTCTCTTGCCTCCGCCTCCCAAGTAGCTGGGACTACAGGCACCCGCCACAACGCCTGGCCATTTTTTGGTTGCGGCCATCATTGTTGTTTGGCAGGCCCGGGCTGGATTCGAACCCACCAGCTCAGGTGTACGTGGCTGGCGCCTTAGCCCATTGAGCCACAGGCGCCGAGCTGTGAGTGTCTTTTCTATTAAATAATAAAAGAAAAAAAGACAGATTTGCTTTGGATCCATCTAAACAGCCTTACGGAAGTCAGTCTTAGTTGCAGTATAGATACATTTAGGCATTTAGGTGTAAAAGGATTCATGTTCCTAGGATGTGAAGGCCAAAAATGAGTCCTCCATATGGGATATAAAAACTCTTCTTTTTGGAAAATGAAGGTGCTTTTTCTGAAACATCTGTTGTTGAACTGAAGATGCTGGGAGTGGGGCTCTGTGAGCCTGCTCTGTTGTCAGGTTGGTTTCACTTCTCCTCTCCCATAGAAACACTGCTGGGTTTCAATGTGCTTTTCATTCTCTTGGCCGCCTGAGCAAACAGTCATCACTGTTTCCATTGTGAGCTCTTCCCCTTCGGTATCCAACCATTCCTCAGGGCTGCTGCCTATGGAAGGAATTGCTTGAGCACAAAAAGCTACAGAGTCGAACCTCTGTAGGTTTACTACCCCAGGGACTATAAAAACTGATCAGCATACAGAGGTGGTCAACATAAGGAACTAGGCCTGCTGGAATGATACTTTCATGTGGAACATTTCTAGTCTAGGAAAATTAGGTCAGCTTAAGGAGGTGGTCAGCTATGGAGGTTCTACTGAATATATTATAATCTTTCCAGTTGGAAGCTGTTTCCTAGTTTCAATAACCTTTCTAATGCAGGGGATTCATTCTAACAGCTTACTTGGCTTTCCTAGACACCATCACAGGAGGGCTATGGCAGTTGAAAATTTATTACTGTCCTAAGCCACTGAACTAATCAAGAAGAGGGCTGTTCTAGAAGCTGGAAAACTTTGGCTAAAGCCAAAAAATGTTGCTAAGGTCTAGGTGGAGGCAGTTTTCCACCAGCCACAGAAACTACCAGATCAGACAGGGCCTGCATTTCTTCCAACTGGAGTCCCTGGCAGCCAGGCTGGGTCATTTTCTCCAAAGCAGCTCATTTCCCCAGACAGTGAGCTCATGCTTGGCACTAAGGAACTCCAAAACATAAGGCATTTATCTCCATGCTTTGAGACAGAAATGACTACACAAAATAGACACATAAAATTATTTAAATCACACCAAGTTTTAAAAAATTACAAAAACAAATTATGGCGTCATTAATATTAGAACCCACTTTTGAACACAGAATAAGCAGCAATGCTGAAGGTGTAAACTTCCCCAAAAGAGCCAAATTCCAGAATATATTTTAATAAAGAGGGAATTCTGTGGAATTATGGGCAGAACTGCCTAAAGCATGTTGTGAGATTCCCTCTTCCCTATACACTATACCACATCACTTCTGAGTGTGTTCTAGCATTTTCACAGTTTTTTTTTTTTGAGACAGTCTCACTTTGTTGTCCTGGGTAGAGTGCCATGGTGTCATAGCTCACAGCAACGTCCAGCTCCTGGGCTCCAGTGATCCTCTTGCCTCAGCTTCCCAAGTAGCTGGGACTACAAGTGCTTACTACCATGCCTGGCTACTTTTTACCCTGTCTCACTCTTTCTCAGGCTGGTCTCAAACTCCTGAGCTCAAGCAATCCACTTGCCTCAGTCTCCCAGAGTGCTAGCATTACAGACATGAGTCACTGCAACCAGCCTGTATTTCTATAGCTTAAAATAAAGAAACAAACTTCCATTTATTTTTATTTTAACAATTTATTTTTAAAAATAGGCACTATATTGGGCGGTGCCTGTGGCTCAAGGAGTAGGGCGCCGGCCTCATATACCGGAGATGGCGGGTTCAAACCCAGCCCTGGCCAAAAACTTAAAAAAAAAAAAAAAAAAAAATAGGCACTATATTAACATGGTTCAACATTTTAAAAATAACAAAATATATATGGCTTGGCGCCTGTGGCTCAAGCGACTAAGGTAACAGCCACATACACCTGAGCTGGAGGGTTCGAATCCAGCCTGGGCCTGCCAAACAATGACCGCTACAACCAAAAAATGGCCGGGCATTGTGGTGGGCGCCTGTAGTTCCAGTTTCTTGGGAGGCGGAGGCAGGAGACTCGCTTGAGACCAGGAGTTGGAGGTTGCCATGAGCTGTGATGCCACCGCACCCTACCCAGGGTGACAGCTTGAGGCTCTGTCTCAAAAAAAAAAAAAGAAAGTCTAACAAAATATAAAGGATATTTAGTAGATCTCCCTCCCGCGCCTGAGCCCCCAGCCACTCTCTCTCCTCCACACAGGCCCTGTTGGATGACTAGTTTCTTATGTATCTACTCGGAGATGTTTTAGCATATATAATCAAAAATGTTTATAGAAATGGCATTGTTGTAATGCTGTTCTTTGCATTCATTGAGTTCACTGTATTTAGAAATAGGACTTGGAAGATATATATTTTTAAAAAAACTTTTGTGGAGATGGAGTCTTGCTATGTTGCTGTGGTCCTGAGTTCTGGCTTCAAACAATCCTCCTGCCTTCCGCCTCCCAAAGTCCTGGGACTACAGGTGTGAGCCACCCTGCCTGGCCAATGCATTTAAATGGAGCAAAATTATATGTTTATTTAACCTTTGATACAATAATCCCATATCTATCTAAAATAGTGGTTCTCAACCTTCCTAATGCCGTGGCCCTTTAAAACACATCCTGTGGGTCACAACAGGATTGAGAACTGCTGATCTAAAAGACACAGTTGCAAAAATACAAATTGTTATATGTAGGCTATTCATAGAGCATTTCAGAAGAAGTGAATTTCTTTCATTATGACATCCCAGCAACTCATACAAAGATTACTGTTAGAAGGAAAGAAAAAAAAAAAACTGGGAGAGGACCTGACTGCTAATCAGTTCTGAATAGGGTTGAATGGTGTCCCCCCAAATTTCAAGTCCACCTAGAACCTCAGCATATGACCTTATTTGGAAACAGGGTCTTTGCAGATGAATTTACTAAGATGAGATCAGACTGGATCATTATGGGTCCTAAATCCAGTAACTGGGGTCCTTTCAAGAAGGCCATATGAAGACACAGAGAGGCACATAGGCCCCTTCCCCACAGGGAGGCCATGTGAAGACAGAGGTGGAAACTGGAGTGAACTATGAGCCCAGGACTGCCAGGCACCACCAGAAGCTGAGAAGCAGGCAGGGAAGGATACTTCTGAGAGCTCTGAGAGGAAACATGAACCCCATCAACAAATTGCTTTTGGACTTCTAGACTCCAGAACAAAGAGAGAATAGATTTCTATTGCTTTAACCCACCCAGTTTATGGTACTTTGTTAAACAGGCCTAGGAAAAAAATAGCACAAAGTGCCTTTAGGATGAAAATATTCTAAAACTGAAAGTTGCACAACTCTATGGACACAATAAAATTGTATTCTTTAACTGCTCATGTAACCCTGACATGGTGTGCTTACATTTTAGTCAATCGTTCAAGGCATGAAGAAGTTGAGAGTTAAATATTAGATATGTTTATTTATTTATTGTTTAGAGATGAGGGTCTGACTATATTGTCCAGACTGGACTTGGAGTTAAAACCAAATTGTTTGCTAGGTGTGTTAGGACCTTGTAGCTTCTTGGAGAGAACTCTTTCAGTTGAAAGTCAGAAAACTGGGCTTGGTGCCTGTGGCTCAACGTGCTAAGGCGCCAGACATGTACACCTGAGCTGACGGGTTCAAATCCAGCCTGGGCCCACCAAACAACAATGACGGCTGCAACCAAAAAATGGCCGGGTGTTGTGGAGGGCGCCTGTAGTCCCAGCTACTTGGGAGGCGGAGGCAGGAGAATCGCTTGAGCCCAGGAGTTGGAGGTTGCTGTGAGCTGTGATGCCACAGCACTATACCCAGGGTGACAGCTTGAGGCTCTGTCTCAAAAAAAAAAAAGAAAGTCAGAAAACTGATAGGAATAGGCTTAATCAAACAGTAGTAGGAATTTGTCTCACATAATTGGAATCCAGAGTAGGCTAGACTTGTTTTATTAAAGAACAACACGTAACATTTCTCTTGATTCTCTTGCCTGTTTCCTTTTTCCATTGCCTTTGTTCTTGGCTAGCTGTCTGTATATGGTAGGAAAAGATGGCCACTGGCAGTTCCAACATTATGTAGCCCTTCCAGCTCTGGATCAAAAGAGAGAATCTTTTCCTGATAGCTCTAAGAACAATTCTAGGATTGTCCAGGGCTGGCTCACAAGCTCATTCCTGGAGCCAGGGAATAAGATTAGCTTCAACCAAGTCTGACTGGTGGAGCAGAATCACCCAAGAATGGAAGAAGGATGGTTCCCCAAGGGAAGCAAGGCTGGGAATACAAGTATACGTTCACTATCCCAGTGAAGCTGTACAGCTTGCAGAGATTAAACATCATTTCAGCTCAATAAATATTTGCTGAATCAACGTAGGAACACATAAAACAGAGCTGCTGCAGAGTACTTTTAAAGCATCATGTTCCAATCTCTAATCTCATTATTTTAGAGAAGCAATAAAACACAACTGAAGTCAGATACTAAGGTCATTAGTGAGACAGCACTTTAGAAGAAAGCTACTTCAATCAAGTATAGATTGCTCTGTGTCTTGATCCCATCTATATTAACACAAAAAGAGATGGAGAGCTGAGAAGGCTTTTTCCAACCCTCAATTTAGCCTAAGACTTGTGTTAGCAATTAAGGAAGAAGGCGGTTCAATACAAAGGATCCTGTTACCAGCAAACAATCGAAAACTTTTCCTTTTCACTTAAACTGGTGATAATCTGGTGGGTTTCTGATCCAGGATGCAAACGCCTGCTTCCGGAGTGCGCTCCAGGCTTCCTGGTAAGCAGAGGCAGCCTCCTTGTACTCCCAGTAGGTCGTCAGCTTCTGCACCCTAATGCACAAACCACCAAACACACAAGTTCTCAGTGGACAAACAGCGCACCCATGGGGCCAGCCAGACACCTGAGCAACCACCCGGACACATTTACAACGAGAGATTTACGAACAGAACGATTTTCGTATGTTTTTGTGAAACTTGATCATACGAATTGGGTCATTCTTTTTATACTCAACTAAAACAGAGTTGAGACGCTGAGGTAAAAAACACTCAGGGCATATACACTGCTCCAAGAATGTAATAGCTCTGCAAGCCTGGCTGCTGAAACTGCCTGCTGTAACCTGAAACCAGTTCTACCTAATAGCTACTGAAATGAGCTGCTGCAACCTCAGGTTTACCCACTGCTGTCCCTTAGAATTCAGAGCTTGCCAATGAACTTACTGAAGAACAACATATAACATTTCACTTCTTTTTTTTTTTTTTTTTGAGACAGAGCCTCAAGCTGTCGCCCTGGATAGAGTGCTGTGGCATCACAGCTCACAGCAACCTCCAATTCCTGGGCTCAAGCGAGTCTCCTGCCTCCGCCTCCCAAGTAGCTAGGACTACAGGCGCCCGCCACA